>VNJS01014832.1:0-115623 GCA_008042575.1 Drosophila watanabei
GTTGCGAGGAACTCGTAACTCGTAACTCGCCCGCCTCCCGGCTCCCGACTGGGGCGGAGTTCGCGCAGTCTGCCGGCACCTCCAACCCCTGTGGGTTAAATACTGACAACCCCATTTGAGCGCCTTTTTGCACTCGCTGCCACAAAGGGGCCAAAAAGGGGGTCCGGACGCCCCACTCTTTCGCCCTTGTTGGCCTTTTTTTTTTTTTTTTGCAGCGCTTCTGCCTTGGACAGTTCATTGAAAATGGGACAGAAGAGCGGGGCGGAAGGGGGAAGGAAACAAGGAGGAACATCTCTAAAAGCTTCGTGCTGAACTACGGTTTAGTGGCATCTGATATCATCCATAAACTTGCTTTCCTTTTTTCCTCAAGGATTTACTTAAAATTCCAGAAATTCTTAATAAATTTTTATTTTAAATAAAACGTTCTCAGAATATTAGTTAAAATTTATAAATAAAGCAAGATAAAATAGTTATTATATTAAACTAATCGAATCAAATCCTTCCTTTAGCCATCGAGTCCTTCCTTTAGCCATAGATGTCCTGGAATATTTAATCGCATATTAGGACAGTTTTAATCTTTTCGTTTTAATTTTAGGTATGGAGTAAATGTAATATTAGTAATATTAGTAATATTAGGTGTAAATGTAATTATAATTTTACAAATTTTATGTTATTAAGGTTGAATTAGATTATATTATTTGAAACAAGATTACTTTCTCAGAACACATTCAAAAATAAAAATTTAAAAGCTTTATTCTCGAGTTAAGTAATCATTTTTTTTTATAATAAAAGATTATGTTTTTAAAGTAAGTAAGGTAAGTAAGCCTTATATATACATATTTATTATATTTTTTATTTATAAAAAGCAATAATAGGTTTGTAAAGTTGTGTAATAAAATCAGTTTATTTGTAAAACACTTTAAATTTTTAAAATAAAATAAAAATAAATTGTATTTAGTGTACATTTTCTACCATATAGATGCTATTTCTTAGATATCTTTGAATTTTATGGTTATATTCAGAAACTAGACATATATGAAAGTAATTTCTCTTCATATATTTTTTAGAAAAACTGCATAAATTTGTATATGTTTCGCAAGTTGGTTCTTAAACAAAAACTGCCGGGACCAAGTCACTTTTTAGTTGTAGCCTGGCCAGCACATGCGGATGTACAGACGCACTGGAATGCATCCTGCAGCCGGTTCCAAGGACTCCTGCGTTCTCCCCAAGCATGTACAGTACACACAGGGATATATATTTTCGTTCCGGCATGTATCTGCTCCCATTCCCGGGACAAAGAGAAAGCTTGCAGCTTGCAGTCGACTCCCCGCTCCTAGCGAAATAGCAAATAGAAAACCAACTGGCATATAATTTACATTGTTGCTTGTTTCCTGCTCCCACCGCCCAGCTCCCGCCTCCGACACCTCCCGCCTTCCACCTCCGCTCTCGGCCAACTTTTACATTGATAAATTTTTAGTAATTCCTCTTCTCTCTGGGCTTTTTTGCCTTTTGTCTTCCGTCGCTGGCAAGGACTTTATGAATAAGTGCTAAAATGCCAGAGACCAGGACCGCAATGGACCGGGCCATGTCATGCTGGTTAAACTGACGAGCACGCGACCGCCCCTTTGCTCCTTTCCCCCCAACGCCACCCCAGGCCATCTGCAGCATCCTTTTTTAGTTTGCTTGTATATTTTTTTTTGTTTTTTGCAGAAAAAGTTCCCTCTGCTGGCTGTTGTTTTTAGCCCGATGATTCATTGTGAAAGTGGAGCTCCGTGGTCGTGGCTGGAAAATGCTGAAAATGTATTCCGTTGCCCAGAGTCGCGCACACAAATATCAAATGTTTCAGACAACAAAAAAAGGAAAGAAAAACAAAAAGAAGTTCTTGCTGTTAACAACTTTGTCCACCCAATATGCTTGATGGGGATTCATCATCGCTTGATGGCTCTGTTTCACTAAAAAATTAACTGACATTTGTGTGTTTGATTGCAGAATATTTATTTCATTGGAAATCCAGAAGAATGTATTCCAGGAACAGATTTTAGCAAGCTTTAAATAATTATCATTTTGAAGAATTTAGAGATTTGTTTGGAATTTGCTGCTATATTTTATACTGCGAACTTAGTTTAATGAAACTTAATATGTTTATACGCTTGATAGGAAAGTTTCCTGTTTCATTTAACTACAAATTCATAGCTATTCTATGCGTCAGCATTTTGAGCTGTCCATAAAGTATACTCAGCAAACTGATATCGATTTCAATTACTTTCCGAGCCACACGTCTTTCTGTGAACCAATTAAAAATCTCTGCAATTATTGTGTCTTCTGCTTGTCCATTCGGAATTGGCTTTTGAGCCTTGAGAATCCTTTGCCTGGAATTCCAGTGACATGCGAGCCCCAAAGCTAAGGGTTCGTGTGTCGTTCTGGCCACATGTTGGAGGAGAAGTGGCAGGAAAGGGGGGTTGTACATAAGAGCCATGTGTTTGTGCTCCACTCGAAATGTATTTCGAGAGCGCATGTCAAAGGTCAGCAGCCACTGCTCGCATGTGTGTGTATGTAATTACATGCGAGCCTCCCCTTTTAATTTTTAGTATAAGCTAATGCTACTGCCAGTAAGAGCTCTGTCCCTGCTTATGCGGCCGCCGGAGTCCGAGTCATGCATTAAACATTCGCCATAAAAGGCTTTAGTTTGAGGCTGGGCGATTCCGAACCATGTCACAAATCATTAGCACTTATTCAAATCGAAATCGGGCAAGGGGAAGGCAGACGGCAGACGGCACAAAGGAGGCCAACTGTATGCAAAAAGATTAATGCAAGATATTCAAATGGAATGTGTACATATTTTTGACCCCAGAAAGTTTGCCTAATTGCGTGAGACAGCCAAAGGTCAGAGGCGACGGCGCTAACAATGAGGGAGAGATCACTGGACCAGATGCCGGGATCCTTGCAGCCTCCCAGGTAGCAGCACGGTTCGAGTGTCCAGGCTCGGCCTTAACCTTTGCAGCGGTGACAAGTCGCTGCATCAACCCCCAGCAGATAGCACTGGACATTGTCCAGAGTCCCTCGAAATTTTCTGCTCGATTTTCGTAAAATCTTAGACAATTTTATGGCTGCGCCAAAAAGGGTTCCGCTTGTCCACCCCGATTACCTGGGTCTGTCCAACAATCCGCCGAGTTTTTGGGGTTGATTTTGGGTCGATTTCGTACGCATTTCCATTTTAATTCCGTCTTCGGCGTCTTGCGTTTTTGCATACGGCCCAAGACAAGGTCCGGGGATCTGCAGACACGGCTGCAGCGTGGGAATCGGACACTGGTCAGCCATCCCGAGGACATTGGTCAGTTCAGCTGTGCGTCCTTCGAGCAGGACTTCTACCAGCAGTACATTAATCCGATTTTAATGAAGCGCAACGCTTTGCGGTCGTGATCGCATTTCCTCGGCGAAGAGAAAAACGCAATTTTGGCTTAGGTCAGTCGGGGACAAAGGCGAGAACATGGACCTTGGCCAAGCGGAGATTATTGTAAATAAAAAGATGGAATAGGAACAAGCAATTTTCATGAATTATTGTGGCAGTTTTATAATAGAGAACATTTTTCTAATTCAGGTTTTTATTTATACAAATAAGTTAATGCCAGCATAATTATTTCGATATAAACTTTTTATGTTTAAAACCTTAAACATATGCGTTGTACAAAAAATCTTCCTGGTTGATTTAAAACAGCGAAAGTTCTTACAGATTACTAACTCATTTTACTGTTTTAAACATCTTCAATTGAATATAAATACATAATTTAAAAACCTCTCAAAATCATTACGGAAGTGATATTGAATTTCATTCAACGATCTCCCATTCAAATGGAGTTTTTAACAACGTAAGCCAACAATTTCTCGCAGCTCCATGCGGGTCCTCACGAGCTGTCCGCTGGCGGAGAGACCCCATCAAAGTGATAATTGAGCAGTCAAGCTCGGATGAACCCATGCCAAAAAAAAAAAAGAGCTGGGGAATCAGGAGACTCTCCTCCGACTCCGGGCTGCAACAATGGCAACTCATTTCACCCAGGTTATGGCTTTGATGAATGATCTCATCAGCGAGGTGTCGACCGGAGCCACAATGCTGGGGCTGTGGAGCCGGCAGCTCCCAGAAATGGCCCCCGATGAAATGAACATCATTTGCGGCCAAGTGTAAAATTTAAAATTTAATAATTAACAATTGTTTTTTAATTTCCCAGCGGCAAATCAGCCGCTCCGCGATCTAAGCCGGCTGCCCAAATTACTTTCCCCCTCTGGAGCTGTCAATCTCGGGCTGGAGATCCCGAGATCGCTTTGTTGGGCCGTGATTAATGATGCGAAATTATGAACTCGCTTGTTCTGGCCCCGCCGGTTGTAAGTAGTTTTGTAAATCGGTTAAAGAAAAATGACTTCATTAAATTCATTAGCGCCCATGTGTGAAATTCGATCAATTGGTCTTCGACGGCTGGCTCCCTTTGTGCCCCGAATGGGGGGCACGGTCGCTCTGCCATGATAACTCCATTTAGAGGGGGCACATCGAGCCCGCCTAATGACACCTTCTCCAGATCGCCTAACCGCTGATTCGGCTTTTCCGCGATGCCCAAAGCTATTTGCTCGGCCTGGGAAAATCAATAGCCCAACGAGACCAGCAATTGCCCAGATAATCGAGCCGAGCTGCAGTCAAATGTGCCACATAGATGGATGGATTTGCTGGCTGGGCTCATGTGTGCGCCGGCTTCGACTTCGACTGGGAGTCTGGGTCTGACTCTCAGTACGAGTCCATAAGTCATCGGCATTGATAGCCATCAATCGCGGACCGCTTTCCATGTTGCCACGACCACAAAGCTCTCCACCAAGTGGCGCGAAATCCATAGTGAGCACAATTAGTCGGGGGCTGAGGCGGAATCCGAATCTTGCCTCTGGGACTGGGCTATGGAAATCCCTGGCCGGCTTCGTTACCGACTATTACTCCAACGCATTTTCCTAACTTGGCCATTTTTCTTGAAGGCGGCTGCCCCGGCAACCGCAGCCCCAGTCCCCACTCTCGAGTTTCAAGTCTTCGAGTCTCTGAGCCTCCACTCCCAGGCCCTGGACCTGCCTTGTGGTCAGTCACTTTGTCAGTCGACAGTCGTCAGTCGTCAGTCGTCAGTGGCCAGAGTCTCGTTGGTCCGCCGTTGGCTCGTTGAACCTTTTTAACCGTTGCTTGGTCAAGAGTTGTTAACCATATTAAAGTGTTCAATGATTAATTACACGCGTCCAAGATTAATTGAAATCAATCAAAGCTGAAGTTAACTAATGGCAACACGTTTGTAATCCCCCAGCGCAAGTCCGTTCTCATCTGCGGCCCTGTCTGTCTCTGTTTCTGGTATCTGGAATGTCGGTACCCTGGACGGGGACTCCTACTCCTCCTAGGTCTCCCACTCTCCCAGAGCTGGCTGGAAGACACTGTAATTTTATTGGCCACATTATTTGGTTTTGGCTTCGGTTTCCCATCTTCTACTGTTGCGCATCTTTTGTGGATTCCCATGCTTAATTACAATTAGAGAACTTTTTTGGGCCATACGCATTAGTTGATGGATGTTTGGGAAGAGTAAGGGACTACCGAGTCTCATGGAAGACTGGGTCGAAGAACTCCTGGAAGCAGCAACGAATTATGTAATTTATGCAGATCATCAAAGTCGTTTTATTTAGCAGGAATTTAAACATAGACATAGGTTGGATATCCATAGCGGTTGTAGTATAAGTAGGGTCGTCGATATGGAGAAGTTACCAGCAGCTGGCGCTTTACTCGCTTTGGTGTCTCCACCGCCTGGCCGACAGTCTTCCTCGGAGGCTGCGTAGTCTCCTTGGAGGCCGAGACCAGACTGGTAGCCAGACAGGCCAGCAGGACAAATAATACAGTGATTCGCATTGTGTGCGGTTTCTTTGAATTGCAATGAAGTTACGGTTTTAACTGATGCTGAGCCGGTTTTTGAGAAGGGCTTTTATAGGAAACACAATTTCAAACTGCAGTGGAAGCTGGAAATAATGAGATTCAAGAGCAATTTCACAAAATTTCTATGACCAAATGGGTTAATTGCAAAAATAACGAAGGAAATTCCAGTATTTTAATTAAGCCCAAAGCCAAACTACTTCCTTTTGTAAACAAAGAATTGGTCTCAGTTGACCCGATTTATAACATGGCAGCTAAAGGAGAAAACATATTAAAGGGATATAGTCGTTCCATCTAAGTTTATTTCTATTAAAATGTTTGCTTATCTCTTAAACATTTCTTTACTTATACAAATCCTTACTCCTTTAATTTGCTAACCCCAAGAAGGCCTTCTCTGCCAATTAAAATAAGAATTTCCCTTTTTTAATTACCAGGTGACTCGGCTCGGAAGTTGTATCAATTGCCTGACAGGCGGCTAAGTTATGGATTATGCCCCCGGGGCAGTGGCAGACTTCCCCAGGATCGCTTACCGAGTTACACACGTGACACACACACCAGGGAAGAGGGAGGAAGTAACTTTAACCGACTCGCCTTTTGTCGACGAGCGGAAGCAGTCAAAGGACATGCTAAACCGCTTCCCCCGACTCATACACACACACACACAAGCCAGGCCGTCACACACACACACACACATGTGGTTAATTATAATTACGCAATTTTAATATCAAAACATGCCAGCCAGCCGGGGGGAGGAGGAGAGGGGGAGGCATGTCCAAGTCCTGCTCGGATCCATGGAGGGTTGCTCGGGCTGAAAAGGCGAAAAGTGATGAATGAAATGCGATGATTTCCAGCGGCCGAGCAACCCCCGGCGGGCAGGTTGAGGTTGCCTTTGCACACCTCACACCCACCCACCCGGCCACCCCCTACCGCCCACTCCAGTGTCCTTCCTCCGGCACGCACACTTTGCGCTCTGATTGAGCATATCCGGTGGGATTAGAGCGGGGCTGCCCACCGTCTGCCGCGTCCAGCCAACCGAGAGTTATTAGCTTTTATGATATTGATAGAAGCCGATGTCTATTGACAATTAAACAATGACTCGGCCGAGGGGCGTTCCTGTTTTGGGGTAACTCACCGAGCTGGGCGTTTTGTTTGCTCGAAGCCCTCGACCCCCGGAGCCCCGGAACCCTCGAGTCCGCGATAACCATCTTATAGGTGGATTTGTGTGCAAATTAATATGCATCGGGGTCTGGGGCTGGCTTTCATGTTGATTAGAAGGGGATTAGGACATCATTGCGGCGGTCCAATAAAGCTCAATGGAGTTCTTAACGCATATGCTGCAAATTTGATTAGCTGCCCGCTAAATGCCAAATTTTTAAAGTGATTTATGTCTACTTGTACCCCAAAATGTTCCAAGAAATGGCAGCGATTTCATGCCAACTTCAGTGACGTCATTCAAATATTTACCTATTTACCTTTCCAGTTGCTGCAGCAGAACAAAGAGGCATCGCGACAGGCGGAGATTGGCCCGCGGGTCCAGCTAATAAAATCCAAATGATAATTATGACAATCGTACGTGATAATTGCTGCAAGCCCCGGCGCGACTCCCACACAAGCCCCCACCAGCCGGCGGAGGCGGAGGAGCAAAGTGCCCGAAAAGAAAGCAAACAGATCGTGACAGCTCCGGGAACATAAACAAAGCACACCCTCCTCCGCCTCCTTGGACTTATAATTAGCATGGCTCAGGAGCGAGACCTGGCGAACGCACTAATAAATAAATGGAGATCTTCTGTTATTTATTTTTAAAATATTCCCCAAACCTCCAGCCCCAGGCCCCAGCCCCAGGCCCCAGCCACAGGCCCCAGGTTCCCGGTCGCGCTCACGTCGTCGCTCTGGGTCACACACATTCCCACAGACGAGGTCAAGTTGCGAGATAATTTGGGACTCTGCAGATCCCCGACACTAGGAAAGATGCACACACCATCTTGGTCTTTAGTAAGTAAAACCATATTGATATTGAATTTAAAAATCAATAGAATTATCCAAATTTTAACAATATATCTGGATCACTTTTTTAAAAATTTCCTAAAGCTCAAAGCATATTTAACCAAAAATATTCAGTTAAAATAATCAGTCAGTAAATTCTCACTTAATTTTTCAGATATTTCATATATTTTTTAGCACATTAGTTTCGATATGATATTAAATATATTCATCGATGTATCGTAAATGTGGTGGTAAAATCTTTCCTGGTCCTCAGTCTTCGTTTGTTGGTAGCAACAGATTAGCCGTGGAATTAGCCGTAGAAGCCTGGTCCAAAGCCGTAGAAGGGGGGACGTCCAAAGCCTCCATAACCTCCATAGCCTCCAAACCCTCCATAGCCTCCATAGCCTCCATATCCATAGCGTGGGAAGCCTCCGTAGCCTCCATAGAAGGGATAGCCACCATATCCGAATCCTCGGCGACCGAAGTACTGACGCTTGGCACGCACCTCGGACTCCACGGCCTGGCCGATGCCCTCCTCCACGGCAGACAGGTCGTTGGACTGGACGGGAGACTCCTCCAGGGCCAGCACCAGGCTCAAGGCCAGGCAGGCAATCAAGCCAAATAGAATCGCGGATCGCATTTTCACTTTCGATACGAGAACTTCCAAGAGCGATGAAATTTCGGGGTTAACTGATACAAAGCCCCCACTTGAGATCGGCTTTTATACGCGATTTTTGGCGCAGATCGCGGCTAGCATTTATCGTCTCGATATTAATGAGATTCAAGAACAATCTAAACAAAATGCGATGCCCAAATGGGAAACCTGTTCCCCCAAAAGATGACTAAAGACAAACATCTGCCTAGAATCCCCACCGGCTTTTGTGGTTTTCTTTCTTCTTTTTTTGCATTTGGAACATTTTGAAATACTCCCAAAAATTTGATGACGAAATAAACAAATCAATAAACTGGTTTTGAATAAAATCTCGTGCCGGTCTGTTGGTCCCTAATGAATGCAAATTTATTTTCGGCAATATTTGTTGAAATATTTTACATGTTCTTTAATGGGATTTCTTTCTTACTTTTGAAAGTAACAATTATAGGCACTTTTGCTAAGAGGTTTATAATTTGAATGGAAAAAGGCACCTAGTATTAAATAGCACAATGAGATGCCAAGATTTGCGCTCTATTCTTACGATTCATCCCGCAAACTAGTTTGCTCGGGAGTAGGTGTGAAAAGATTGTCATTTAACTTTTTGTAAACAAAGGTTGTGGTTTTTGTTTTTTGGGCAAAACCAAGGCGATGCGGAAGCCGAGAGGTGTGCTGTCAAATCATCTCGATGCCTAAGTGGGTAAACAACAACAAACCCAATTTTTATGCTTTATTGACTGGAAATACCCCAGTGTGGTCGTGGTCACACGATCGGTGATCGATGATCGGTGCTTAGCACAAGCATATGAAGTTACCAGAGCTACAGCCCCACAGATTTTCTTTGATCTGTTTCTGTTCGGAGCTGTTCTGTCTGATCTGTTGGAGACTGCAGTGCCATAAATCAGGGGGCCTGCCAGAGCGAAGCGACGATCGATCGGCGCGGTTTCGGTATCATTGTCCGCCTCCCATCAGCCCCATCAGCCCCACTCTCCACTCCCCACTCTCCATCCCAATCCCATTTCCATTTCCATTTCCAGTCCCACTTCCATCTCCATTCGCACACATGTGCTGCCCAGACATTGTCATCGCATTTGCTCTTCGATTCCCGATCTGCAGCGATCTGGGTTGTTGTCATGTGATTTAAGGGTTCCGTAAATCACGCTTCTTGTCTAATTTTGTCTCGCCCGAGATTCCCGGCATAGTTGCCAGCTCAATGGAATTATTTCTTCATGTCAAGTGCCTCCATGGAGCAGTGCGCCGAAAAAAACATTTTGCACATGATCGCGCCACTTCGATCGCTGCTCGGCAGCTGCACACTCGCAACTGTATCTGCAACTGCATCTCCATCTCCATCTCCATCGCCATCGCCATCGCCATAGCCATCTCCATCTCCGTTCGAATCTGCATCTGACTGCGGTGCATCTGTATCTGAATCTGCCATTTCATGTTAACTCGCATCCACTGTCTGCACTGACTGCAGTCCCCCGGCCGGGGATCCTCAATCGAGCGTAACATTTACAGACATCATTGAGTTGTCTCTGCCACTTGCGGCCCAGGCACTGCCACAGAGTCGAGTATCTGGAGTTGTCTGGGCGCAGTCGTGGACTTGTCAATTTGCATGCCACAACTAGTTTGGCCAAAGGCTGTGAGCTGGCTTGGGCAGAAGTACCATATCTCTATCAAAGTGGGGGCTCTATTAAGCCATATATGCGAGTACTAGCCCTGCCCCGAGGCCTGTAATTAATTTACATATAATTACCGCTATCAGAAATCAACGTCAAATGACATAACTCTGTCGCCATTTACTCGACCCGCTGACGAGCTGTAAATTTGTGATTATTGCCGCAGCGGGGAAATATAGAACATATACTCGTATTGACCATATTTGTTCACTGAAAGAAATTAAGTGCTAGACAATACTATCCACGTATTCAAAAGTGCTAAAGCTAAGGCTAAGTGCAAAGTTCATAAGTGAGGCAAGACATATTCCTGATTAACATCTCATTAATATTAAGCAGGAATCCAACCTTTAGAATATTTTCAAATAATGGCTTATATTATACTCAAAAAACTATCCATAAGTCATTACTTAACTAGATCTCGTTGCATTTCCCACCGTGTAGCTGGCCAAATGGCAAGCGCCACCCGGCACGCCCTTGTCATGCGGGCGGTAATTGTGTGTGCAGGTAGCTGTCCACTCGGCTGACAGGTGGAATGGTCTTGGAAACAGAAACCATTTGGCGTGTCATCAAAACAATGGCCGTGGCAATCATCACGCAACGGAGAGTCGCCGCCCCACAACTTTGGCTCTGCGGCTCTTTCTAATTTGGGAATGTCACCGATTTGACTGACGTCCAATATGATTTAACTAACTTTTATGACACCAATTATCGTGTTGGGCCTCTCGATTTAGACAGGTGATGTCAGCGTGAGTAAACTTACTCACTAGACTTTGTTTGAACAATACTCACATCACTACTTCCGCCGGACTTTGGCCTGCAGCTCATCGGAAATGGAACAATGCTGAAATTTACATTTACTTTTCCCAAAAAAGATTTATGTATGAATATGCAAGAAACCGAAATTTGAAAAAATTTGCACATTTCGATACGCAAATAAACATTTTCAATCGCCCCCCCACTCCACTTTCCATTGTCCGTCCGACTTTTATTCCGTTTTATTTCGGGTTTTTCTGTGCGATTACGGGGTAGATTTTCGCACTCGCATTGGGTCGCTCCAGTTTGCACAAAAGATCTGTCCCGATCGCGATCGTGACGTGGGTCTCGTCTCCCAGCAGCTGGATGTCTCCTCGGGGCCCGGGATCTCGGTGGTTGCACTCCGGACATCTTCTCGGCTTTGTCTCGAGTGCGTTTTTCTGGGTGAAAATCTACCTAAGATGCCGTTCTTTTCTTCGGTGAGTTTAATGTGATTGCATGTGAATATATTTGATGATCGGTTTTGCTGTATGCAAAACATGTTTGCAAATTTTTTAAGTGTTATTTTTTCCCCTGTGGACCCGCTGGGGTGGTAAAAATTTGCTCTGTTTTTTATTGTTCTTTGTTCGCATGGTCATAATAAGGCGGAACGTGTTGTAAGGCTGTGAGTTCGGCTGAGAATTGATGGTCTAGGGAGCTGGGATGAAGATGACCTTAATTAGAGATGTTGACCTCTTTTCTGCGGAGATTTTGAACAGAAAACTTCTGGAATGTTGAAAGGTTCTAGAGTGGGGATTACTGAGAAAAGTAAACTGTATTGAAATTAGCATTAGGTTTTTGCTTTCTGATTCATATAGTAAACAGTTTTCGGTAAATTTTATGCAGATTATATGTCTCTTTAATAACAAGAGAAAACTAAGCTTTATTTTAAATATTTAGTTGTTATTTAATTTTTCAAGCCATAAAGCAGATGGTAGATTTTTTCAATATTAAAATGAATATAAAGAAAACTTCGTTTATTCTATTAAATTCCAAAAGAATCAAAGTTTTGCTACACAGCTAACAAATTTACATTTTCAATGCCTAAAAAAACTCCGTTGGCAATTTAGTTTATTTTAAAGACTTCTCACCCATTTATTATGTTTTCGATCCACTTCTCCTTTCCCGCCAAAAAACAATCTGTAACTGCATTTGGGCGACCCAAGGTAACACTCTTATTCAAATCCCAGACTTCACGCCTAATCAGCGAACTGGACAATGGACAAATGCAAATGCTGTGTACATTTTTCAAAACGAAATCAGAGCATTAACGCCGGAAAAAGTAGAGAAATTCCTTTGAAAAACCTCCCTCCGGTCCCCGTTCTCCCCTCTGCCTTGCGGGTCCCTGCAGTCCTGGCGACGTTGATCTTTTGACCTTTGCGCATGAGTTGCTCAAATCGCTAGACATGCAAAATAATGCACATGAGACTGCATACAGAAGGTAGGGACACTTGGGCGACACTTTTAGGGGTGGCAACGGCTTGAGGGGCGCGAACCAAGGAAGTCCAAGTACAGTCCAGGACTAAATCCTAGATTGAACTGGAAGAAAGTTTCAAGATCTTTCATTTAACTCCAGCTGCTGCAGTCGTAAATGTCATATAAATTTCATTTTTCCATCAAACGATCGTTAAACTTGAGATATCAAGTTTGGTAATTTGGAAAACCATTTGGAATGAATTGTTCCTAAGGCTGTATAGCGAGCTCAGGTGCCAGGTCCCCACTTGAGCAATATCAGATTTACGAGCCCGAGGCATGAACCCTTTTAGGGCAATTCATTCGGCGAGGTGAAGACGAGCCTCCCTGCTTGGGGGTGGAATTGTCAGCGATGGACTCAAGTGGAGATCGGAGCGGGATCGCCTCCCTATCCCCTGTGTTGACAGACTACTTTGCGCGATGTGGGTGCTGTGCGGCCGCGGAGCACGCGCCAACTTCAAACTGCAGGCCGGGCCATAACTCCTCCGGTTGTCAGCCGTTTAGCTACTTAAACACTTAAGACGCCATGCGGGCTCCCTTCTCCAGATGATTTGGCCGCCTTAATTGCATTTCTCCGATTCCACGCATGCCACTCAGTCAACTACTTGGCGCTCCATTTCATTTTCAGTTTCATTCCATCTCCCTCCCGTTGTGTGTGATAATTTTGGTATTAGTAAATTTATTTGGTTTTTGGCAGAGATTTCGTCTCTGGGAAATTTATTAGCACATTAAGATAAAATGAAGTCGTTTGTGCCTCCACGCTACACTCGATCTCGCGGCTCCCTCGTCTGGCATTACATTTTATTGCCTTTTTTGCCCGTCCAACTGCTCGCTCCAGCTCGCTGCGGCTCCTCCTCCTCGTCCTCGTTTTCTGGCTTGGTATTTGGGGAATTCTGTAGTTCTGGTATTTTGAATAATGTCAGGCATCTTTATGGTAGATTTATTCCGGCTAAGCTTCGCCCAGCCACTCGCTGTGGTGGGGCAGCAGGTGCTGGTCGGTTTTTTGGGGCCTTAAGTGCGATTAACAAGCGATGAGCATGTTTGGCGTCGAGCGGGGAGCTTGTAAGCGCACATAAAACAGATAGATTACATCCCAATAACTGTGCCGCAGTCAGCCAATAATAAAGTAGGTGTTACTATTTGACTGATCCCAATTCATCAGCACTTGTTCTCACTTTTTATGTCTATTCAGAGCCATGGTATATAAATATTTGAATAATAACATGTATATTCACCGAACTACATATTCTCTATCTATATGAAATCTAATAAATTTTTCCCCTTTTTAGTTCAAGTAATAAACTATCTGGAATTGAGTTTAACTAACATCTTGAGTAACCTGGTTGCCTTTAGGTTGCAATCTTTCTATTTTCCCAAAAAAGGAAAAAATGGAAGTATCTACTCGCCTTTTCATGCTGATCTTAATTATGATTGAAAATGATTCCATTATTTCCTTCCAAAATTCCCGTTTGGGGTATAAAAATACACTCATAACACCTAATTTCTTTTAAAAGTATTCATTATCCAAGAATTCTACGAGTTGCATAAAAGACTCCATGTCCTCTTCTATAACTGCAATACTGTTCTTTATATGGAATACCTTAAGTAATAAACTATGCTCTGACTTATTCACATAAATTTTTGGACAAGTTTCACTGCATCCTTGAAAGGACTTCCCACCAAACATAACTCCACGCAAAGTTGCTATCAGTGCTGTACCAATCTATTCCCAAGCGAGGTATCAATTAAAGGGTTCCAGTCACAGCGCGCAGCTAACTGCATCAATTAGGACCTGCCAGCGTAGAGACCGCAAGGAACTAACTTTGGTCCTGCAGCAGTTGCCACCCCGCGAGTCCTGACATTCCCATGGAAGGACAATGCGGCCAGTTCCGCTTAGGAAGTCCGACTTCCTGCAGGGGAACTGAAAACTGCACCGCATCGAGGGGGCGGAGTGGCCAAAGGGGGTGAACGTGCTTCTGCTTCGGGTGTCCTGGCCACAGCAGAGTGTCCTGCCACTGATTGAGTGCATGACTGACCAGGCTGACTGACTGACTGCAGTGGAGTGACAATTAAGTGACACACAGCGGAAAATGCGCTGCATGCAACTTCAAAGCGCCTGCAGTTGTCACGATGAGGAGTGGAGTCGGGGTGGCATGTGAAACGCTGACTGGAAGATTTCCATGCCAAACAGGAAGTGGATGTTGCCACAGGAAATGTGATTTGTAGTTTTCCCTCTGCCTTGCTCCTTTTCGTTTTGATTAAAACTTGTTTGTCCTGCGACAGGTGAGGCAGCCAAGCAGCCAGGCAGCCTGGCAGCCGCAGCTGACTTTTCCACATCGATTTCCGAGCAGCTTTTTAAAGTCCTTGTGCGGGCCAGACGCCATTTTGATGGCAGCCAGCCAAGTCAACGATCCTGCAGCGCGGCTCCCTTTTATTTGACAACTCGTTCCGAGTGGCACAAAAGCCGGGCTGACATGGATACACATGAAAGTTGCGGGCCGCGAACGGATTTTTATTTCATTTCTCCCCCGCTCTTCTCATTTCCGTGTCCTCCTTTGCTTGCTTTTTTATCTTTTTCATTTTTTTGGCGCATGTCCTTTGGCGGCTGCGGAGACTCAAAGGCGGAAGCAACGGTCTCATGTGTCGCCGTGTGCCGGCCACTGGCAAAAATTATGTCAAAGATGGAGTAACTATTAGACTAACCAAAGTAATAAATTGTGTAAACAAATAGGTACAGGTTATGGGCTTAAAAGCTTATTTATTTGTATAAAGAATTACATTGAAAATATATTTTTGTGGCTTATTCTGCACATTATTAAAATTTCTTAGAGATATATATTTTCTCTGAGTGCACCGATGTTGCTCTGGCTTTTCTGGGTTTCCTTCGCTGGCTGTAATCAACATTTTCGCAATGATTCTGTCTGCTGGCTGCTGTCTGTTTGTTTATCAAAAGAGTCAACTGTGGCAACCTGGTGGCAGCCTGCCCCGCCCCTCCTCCTCCCCCGCCTACTACTGGTTGTGTTGAAATTTTCAATTTAATTTTCTCCGCTGCCATTTCCCTCTGTTTGCTTTGACTCCGCTCTTTTCTGGCTCACAGTCCTGCTTTCATTTCATTTCATTTCACTTCGTTTCGTTTCTCCTTTTTGTGATGCATGACAAGACGCATTTGACAGACGACGGCTGCACCTACACACACTCGCACACACAGGCACACTCGCTAACCTCCTCCTGGCAGGATATTCGCATGTGACGCAACGAGGAAACGCACGCGCTGCTCATTTGTCTCGTGCTCCGCGAGGAGAAGAAATTGAAGTGTCAAAATTTTTGACACCTCCGATTGTGCCCCATGACAGATCGGGGCCGAGATGGGAAGCATTAGCAGGCATATGGCAGGGATTAGCCCATTCCGACGCCCTTGGAGCCCCGTCAATGGTAGATCAATGTTGAAAAGAAAGGAATCTTTCGAATCTCATTAGCCAAAAGTCAACTCTAACACATGTGGCTGGAATTAGAGAACTTCAAATTAATGTTATAGTAAAAGTTTAAATAAATACATCTTAATAGAAAAAAGGAGCATTAATAAAACTTCTCCATTTACCAGCATCGCTTTCACTTAGACTTGTATCTTTGATACCTCGAGAATGGCCTGTGGCATTCAAGGGATACACAAATCCTGGCGCCGATATCCCAAGGACATCCCTGAACCGGGCAAGGGTTGGCCGCGGCTTTCGGGCCGAAGAAAAATTATGAATTTATGCAGATTCCGGGTGTGCCAGCGTTGTGTTGTGTAAAGGGGCGACAAAGATTCATTCCGTGTCATCAGTCAACTTGATGGTGTAATTATATAGCATTACAAAAACACAATGAGAGGACCAACCCGGCCGAACCAAGTTCAAGTGGCGCGTCCGCCGGAGCCGTGGAAAGTGTTAATAATAATGATGATGGCGATGCTGCCGATGTGGAAACTGGATGCTGGAAACAGGATATTTTCGGCCGAATAATTGACTGCAGTTACGCGCCTGTTACGGCCCAAACTCGCTGGCAGTTTATTAATTTAAATGTCACTGTTCCTGGGAAGTCAGCAGTACCAGTACCAGAGTGAGCCCAGTACATCCTTCCGTCGATGTCAAAAGGTGAAATTTCAAACCCAAACAGATTCTCATTCGGCTGTCGGTGGTTCCTTGGCCCTCTGGTTAATGAATATCCACCGCGATTTATCTTCATTAAATTGGAAATAAAACAAGCCCAAAATCCGGATTCTTCCGGAAGTGCTCTACCTGCAAGTTCGCTTAAAGAGATCGTCCCAGTCGGTGAGTTCAAAGTTTAACTCTGGTCAACCAGAAGCGACAACTATAGAGAGATCTTACGAGCTGGATCCACGTCATTAAGCAACCCGAGATTGAGCTGCAGGTGTCAACAAACCAACTAAGGTGGCCTGGTCAAGTGGCGGCCATAAAAAGAGCGTTGGGCCAGCAGTTAAAGAGCCATAAAAAGCCGGGACAAATTCATGTGTAGAGTTGAATTGGTCTCGAAGCATAATTCTGCCCAAATACCGTTTAAATAAAATTATAAAAAAGTTTTTAATGATCCACACGAGTCAACGACAAAGTTCAACTGAAGCGTTTATTTCTTTTTAGAGAAAAATACTTGAAAGCCGGATATCCCGATTTTTTTTTGGAAATTCCAAAACATACTTAAAGATCGTCCGTATTTCATAAAAACATGTCTCGTAACATCTTCTTTGGCATTTGTTATATTTTGTAAGCAATGACAATGTCAATATATAATATGAAGTAAAAATATATAATAAATAAGTAATAAAAACATTGTTAGAAATATATTTAAATTCAACTATATTCAGCCTAATTGGCATAAAATAATTTAATGAAATCTAATCTCCAATTATTAAATAAATTAAATTAATCCTTGAAGTAGTAGTGGTTACTTCCTGTACGCTTTCTTTTTTGGATTAGCTGGTCCGGTTCTGAGAGCCATTTTCTATTTGCCAGCTGGCGATTTTTGCGGCGCCAAATTGGAACCTTTCAAAAGCTCAAGCTCAACGGTTCGGCGATATCCTTTCTTGAAAGCAATTTTGCTTTATGCAGGATTCATTTTATTCGTTTGGTGCTGGCTACAAAATGGCTACCGCAGCCAGGACTCAACACATGCGCCCTGGACATCAACTGTTGCCCTTTCGGACTGACCTCTTTGGCGGAGGCCACACGGGAAGGAGTTGGACAGTCGCACAGTTGGACTGTTGGAACACGGGACATTGGCCATTTTGGACGAGATTCGGTGGGCCAATCCACTCCCCTGGGTGCTGGAGTAACTGCCCAAACTGGTTGGGGCAGGCCTCATTTGAATACAAAAATCATTAAAATTCGTCGTGAAAACGTCTTAAGTTTCCTGTCGGACTGGCCGGACTGTGAGAAGAAATGGGCAAAAGTACGGTGGTGACCTCTGAACTCTGCCTATCCCGTTGCGTCGAGTCCTGTGCCTTGTCCTGTGTCCCGAAGGGGTAATGTCGGAATTACGTGCGTGACTGACCAATGCGCTGACCACTGTCCACTGTTCGTAAGTCCTCGACCGCATCCTTTTAAGGAAATCCCTACCCCGTTACTCGTTGTCCTTCAACCATCCCGTCTTGGAAGTTGCTCGGCTGCTGTCGCTGTCTCCTTAATGATTAATAAAGTCTAATTTATGAAAGTAATCTGTTTGCTCCGCTCAGTCCTCCAGGTCCAGGACCAGGACCAAACCAGGTCCAGGTGTAATCCGAATCCATTCCGGGCGCCCAGACAATCGCTTTGCATGGCCACGGCGCAACTGCCAGTCCCGAACAATGCGCCCATCAATCAACGGATTTTTCGTGTTCAACAAGAGGTTTGCGTTTCAATCTTTCGCGTAAGTAAATCCGCAAATGTTTGCGTAATTAGCCTAATGGACAATTTGCGTAGCAGCGAAAGTTGAATTGAATTTTGGCTCCGATAACCGGGCTTTCAGCGAGTCGAGTGTGGGTTTAAAATGTGCCAAAGATGGTTTGATGATGCAATATTACTAAGAAGAAATAAACAGCAACTAAATCAGCTTAATATATTTTAATATTTACTTTTCATGTAATACCTAAGCAAAAAAATACTATTATTATTTTTAGCAGGCAATCATACTTAATTATAAAGGCATAAAAATCCCGCTTAGAACGCCAAATTGCGATGTGCCTCTGTGAAATTGTTGGCTTTGCTGCCATTTCCAGCCTGTCATTAAGCAATTAAGTGACTTTAATTGCATCCATTCTCCTTTTACTGCCTCGGATCACTCAGATGTATTGGCACGTGCAGCGGACCAAAGATGAGAGTGCAAAAGTCAAGCCGAATGAGGAGCAGTCCGCAAACAGCATTCGGCTGTCCCAGATCTAGATAGTCCTGTGAAAGGCTAAACAAATATATAAATCACAACGGAGGTAAAGGGATCGGTGGCATAAAAAAACGAGATCAACGAGATCAACCCCTTGATGCAAACATTGTGATCTTGGGCATTAAGGAGATGAAGGGCAAACAAAGCATCCGAACAATGGCCCTGGAATCGGAGTGCCCTAATTTGTCGAGTTTCAGTTGCGAGTTGAAAGTTGAGACCCCGGGACAAATGGGTTAAACACCCGACGAACCGCACTCTCTAAATGGTCCACAATGGAATGCCGGCGGAGGCTGCACGCGTAGGATCCTGTCTTGGCCCTGTCCCGGTTTGCCCGTGATCGGCTTAAGTGGCCCAATGAAAGGATTATGAGTTCGCGATCCCAGACTCCGAGCCTCCGAGTATCTATATCCGTTTGTTTGCTCGGCAGTAGCTTCTTTATTCGAGATGCCTTTGTCTGGCACTTGAATGCTCACTGAGGTTTACGCATCCGCCGATTAGCATGGGCAATCCGCTCCAGGAGCTCAGCAGATGAGTCGCTGGGAGGATCTGCTCGATCCGCAACAATTGTTTGGACTCATTCCCATTGTGCCTTAACACTTTGGCTGTGGGCGAGTGTGGGAAACGGGGGTTGTTCGAGGTGGGCGTGTGCTGACAAGTGACGACGATTTTCCCACATTAAGGGCGCTCGAAAAGCGGCTCAGCGGGATTCCCCTTTTCGCACCATGCCCGTGTATCTGGAGGCGTATCTGAGAGTGCCATTGAAAAGGCGTTCAGGCGAGCAATTTCGCATGTTATTTTCGCTAAATTGCGCTAATCGCTTAAACTTTTCAGCGAAGGTGGGTGCAACCGAATGCAGAATGCCTAAGAGCCGCATTGTTTGCGCTTAAGTCTCATTTAATATGTTGTCATGGCGAAAAAGGTTTATGGCGCCTTTGAATTAGGCTTTTCTTGGCGAACTGCTCAAAGTTTCCACTTAATTTTGATTCCTTTCATAGCCCACCCACACCCCCCGAATGGACTGCTCAATGGCCACTCGAGGCTCTTTGTCACATCCTTCTATTCATGTCCGGGCGAAATTACATATTCATGTGCAGAGAGGCTCTCCTTCAGCTGGGTCTCGAGTGCTCGTTTGCATTATCCTTTCAGGGCTTTCAGCGAGAGGAATGTGAGCCAAAAGAATGCTGGCGACATCAAATCGTACCCTGCCTCGAAGTCCCACGAGTTTGAGGGGCCAATCAACGGCTTGGAATAAATCCTTTTGGCCCTAAAAATGGGAATTTAGGGTCTGACATGAATTGCGGAAGGAAGCAGTAGTTTCAATCGATTACATCGCTCTGGTCAGCGACACTTTTGTGGCCAAACAAAGCCGGCTGCATAAAGTGCCAAGAGTTATGGGCCAGAAACCCCAGAAAAGGCAGCGACAGCGGGCAGCCGGCTAATGTCCTTTGAGTGACTCTCGGGGGATAAGATCTGGGAAATAGTCAAGCTGTGTGCGAGCGCCTCGGTAAACGGTACTTCGTATCTCACAGTTGCATCTTGTTATCTTGTCAAGTCCCTGCTGCGTGTGTAAACTCTCGGCCGGCGACAATTTTGCCTCATTTGCGGTTGGCCAAGAGAGGAGAGGGAGGAGGAGAGGAGTAGAGGAGCATGTGAACCCATCCATCCATCCGGCCAACAAAAGGCGCCTTTGTTTGGATCCTAAGCAGCAGCGGCAGCCGTCGCTTCAAGTATCTCGCAGTACGTGTGTATCTGCATCTCGGGCATATATGCCGCCGCTGTAAATGCTCCTGTGAGTGGGCACCCTAATGCGATTCTAATGGCAGCCGCCGACCGCATGAGTATCCAGCCATTGTCCCTCGCCAATGGACAGCCTTTGTCTCAGTTCTCGGTCTCGGTCTCGGGCTTAGTCTTGGTTTTCCGGAGCGTGGGACTCGGAGTCGGCCACCCGTTCCCCGATTAACACTTACTGGTGATTGCACAACAATTGCATTATCAGAAACTACTGGCGGTGCGTTAATCGCGATCGCGGTTCAACGTGAACCTAATTGAAATTGTTCACCCTAAAAATTGATGTCGCCAAAGATCAGGGAACGCGGCTGCTGTCGCAGGACAAAAGTTCAGTTTTGCAGCCAGTTTAATCTTGCTGCCACAGCGCCTCTCTTTCTGTCTATTAAAAGTCTTATGTAAACAACAATTCGCATCCTCCGCGGACTGATAAGAACTATATATATGAGTACTGTACTGTACGTAAGGGAATTTCCCTAGCAATATAAAAGATAATCTAATATGCAAAAAAACAAAACTCGAACACTTTAACAAGTTTAATAATTTAAATTTATGTCGGTAAAATGTAGAAGAAAAATTCAAAAATAATATGTTTTCGATTTCTTAAGATTTATTTCACGTCATAAAATATCAAAATATTTAATCCATACTAACTAAAACTTTATAGTGTCCCTAAAGCATATTCAATTATATTTTTATTAACTCATAATAGTGGGAATAAGGCTTTTGTGGAAACACCCTTAAGTACATATGTGCTCATCCGTTTTTAGAGCTATTTATTTGTTCATAAAAATCTAGTGGGGATGATTTTTAATATTTTTTCCTATGCTCTGTTTGTTTACATTTTCGGCTCGAGAATTGACGGCCTGCAAAACAAAACGAAAACAAAGACGGACACTCGACTGATAGATTAGCAGAACGGTTGAGTGGCAATCTCGGAGGCACTTCTTGACGATCGGACGCGCACAAGTCTCTGCTTAAAAGCGGGTCAGCTGACCCCGCCTCAGCCGGGCTCTCTCAAATGGCGCTTATCAGCGCCATTCGCATCGTTCGGGGAACGAAGTGCTCCTTATCACCAACTGTCTGCAGCAGCACTGTGTCTCTGAGTGGAAACATCAAGAAGAAATAAGCCCGCAGAGCGAAACAGAAGCCAAAGATTCTTCCCCTCGATTCGATGGAAATTGTATTTCTTTGCTGAAAACAATTCATATTTTTATATATTCTCTTTGCTGATATGAGAAAAGCCATATTGTGGAGAATCCCCAGGTCCAATGTGGTTTGTTTCATGTTTTCAAAGCAGCTAATTTGATAAATAATGAACAGAGAATTCTCCTAATTCCATGATTTTATACTTTTTATTATTCAAAAACCGCTTAACCTTTTCTTATCTTTGGTAGTTGTCATGGCTATGAGTATTTTTCCTTGTCTAATTTATTTATTTACATTGTGTGGCTGTTAATGACAACTTGTCATCGATTTAATTGATAATCTAGAATTAAGCAAAAATAATAATTGTTGCATAATATAAAACATTTGAATAAACTATAAATTAAATAATTTTACAATCAGCAATCAACATTACAAGTTATGTCAGATTTATGCTTTCCACAAATCTGTCTTAACTGAAATTTAAGCCCATCATTTTGGGAATAATTTAAATTGTCAATTGAGTTATGTTATTTATGTACTAAATTAACTGGCTAGGTAGAAGTTCAACTGGCATGCTGTCTAGTATTTGCTTTTAAAAAATGTGAACTATTCAACCCAGCAATTAGGCATAAAATAACTAGCAACTGAACCAGTTTGGTCTGAATCAAAGGTCCTGTCCTATTAATGGCCAGCATTTACTTGGTCAGTTTGTGCAAATTCCCAAACCAGATACAGTTACAGTTGCTGTTCGGAATCGGCTACATCATTAATTATTTGCCTAATCCATCAGCATCCGTCAACAGATTGGGCCTCTCACCTCGCCGAGTCTCACCTTTGCCTCCAACTTTCTCACACTCGGCCGGAGCGGGATATTAATTAACCATGCCAAAATAGCGAAACTGACCATTAACGCCGAGGAGGACGACGAGGAGCGTCGAAAACTATTATCTCTCTAATGGGCGAAAACACACGCGCTGTGTCCTGTAAGGGCATACTTTCCCGGCTCATCGGATTCCAGCACGGCCATCTCATGGCTTCCACTGACCGCTGTCCAGCTAGCAACCCCTTCCTTCGCCCAGCTTGAGACTCCTTGGGCCGGGAATCCTTTCTTCGCTCTTTGCCTAAGCCTTTGTTTTTCCCGGCATTGTCCTGGGCAGCGGGCACTTTGCATAATCAATAATCCTTGACGCTGGCCGGCCCGCCATTGTCGCGCTGACCAACACGTCTGAAAAGATAAATTATGGTTTGTAGTCAAATTGAAGGCAAACAATCCCGGACAAAGGACGGCCCAAGGAATGCAATGGGCTGGAATCGAGTGGGGTGGGGCGGTCATCCGATCGCCCCGAAGACAGCTGCCCCGAGCTAAAACCGGACAGTGTCGAAGAGCAAGGGGTTAAGGGCTACCTCCTGCCGGACTGCGAAAGTTTGTTTTCCCATCTTGGGACATATGAATTAATTTGATTATTTCTTGGAGAGGGAGATGGTTATATGTACGTTACTGATAGGATATTATGTTAGAAGTTTGTTAGTTGTTACTATAAATAAATAAGTCTAAAAAGCAGATTATTTCAAACGGGCTTAAGTAACTGCAAAATGTTAAGCTTAAGAAATAAATCTATTGAATTAATCATATTTTCGTTTTATAGAATATACTATAGATATCTAGCTAACCAATCCCTTTTAAATATTTACTATGTCTTGCTGCAAAAATATTAAATTTTGTTTGCCTTACGAAGTTAATACCTGAGCAAAGGTCTCCTCCGGATACAAGGTATTATCATCAATCGTTGGGCAGCGCCAAATATCCAGCTTAAGCAAACATAATTACACATTTATTTAAATTGCAGACGGAGTCGATGCGATAGTTGAAAGGAAAGAAAGGACGCCCAGGGCGGACAGTTGACCTTTTCCACTCGCGCCAATGGCCGAAAGTCCTAAGACAAACGGCCAGCTGTGCAAATGTCAAGACGTAAGTGTCAAAATGCTCATTAATAACGTCATCCTTAACGGATGCCGGGAAGTGCGGGACGATGGCTGCGAAATCGGATGGAAGAGGTCCTTTCTGGGCAAAAAGCAAACACACGCGGACACGAGGAATCGATGAGAATGCAAAAACGAAAGTCCTATAACGGCTAAGCCGTCGTCAAAGCGAAGTCTGGACAATGGGCAAAGTTCGCCAAAGGATGTTTGCGCAAGTAAACATTGGAAACTATACGCCAGCAGCGAGGAGCAAGGATATGAGGTGTGCTCGCTGTCCCTGTCCCGTGTTAAATTGAAAAATTATGATAAACAGCACAATGGGATGGAGGAAGTTGCAAAACAGCCGAGCCCACATCCCACCGGGAGAGCAGCGAGTGACATGCAAAAGGATATCAAGGATGTTCAGGGGTTGGGCCCAAGACGAGCGACCAGCCTCGAGTGAGTGTAGCCAAAGTGTGCAACGGCCTATAAAGGAAACCCATTCGCCACGGGATATCAGTTTCGAGGTCCTCTTGGAACCTCAACCCTGGACCCTGCTCCGCTCTAACCCCTTCTCGCCCCCTGGCAGCATCTTCCTGATGCGGTCTTGTTCCCTTGTGTCCTTTGTTTATCTACCCGGCAATAGTTCACATGAGCTTATCATCCGCAGTGCGAGTGTTTGCGAAAAGTTTGCCAATTGGCGGGGGGTGTGCGAAGGGGTTGACAGTAGCCATAACTTTGATGCTCGGGATATTCCCGGCTTAGTCCTGTAATGCCCTTTGTCTTTATGGTCTGCCTTGGACGTTGGCGAGTGATTACGGGACCAGGAACGGGATTTGCAGAGCACATAACTCCGGAATTTTTATTCGTCAGAAGAGTCGTGCACCACCACTTTGGGTCCCCCCATGTAGCCGCACTTCTGCCGCCACTCCTCCGTCTCCACCTCCCGGATAACCGGCCGCGTGGTCATCGAGTCGATAGTGCAGACCGGCCCAGCTTGTAGTTCTTCGCCCATCTGGTCCAGCTGATTGATGCGGTCGTAGATGATGCCCACCACGCCGAACCGCCTCAGCCGGTTGCGCACCTCGGCACTGGTGGCGCTGCCGCCCCAGGCCAAGGTCTGCAGATCGAAGTGCCGCTGAAAGGACATCAGCGAGAGGTCTTCGAGCACCGTGTTGGTGTGCAGGCTCAGGCCGAAAAACTCCATGCAGTGGCACACCTGCATGGCAGTCTTCAGCTCGCTGACCCGCTTGTCGGCGTACTGGACCGGTGAGTCTGGGTCCGCGCAGAGCAGCACCACCGGATAGAGGTTCTGCTTGAAGCGCACCATCGCACAGATGTCCGCGTCTGAGCTGGAGAACATGATGCGCCTGCGACCAGCGTTCTCAAGAACCAATTTCAGGATTGTGTCCACGTAAAAGTTGCGATCGAAGGTTGGCTTGAAACTACCCGCCTCCCAGCGCCTCGAGTTGTCCAGCTGTGGCCACTTGATCTCGATGTTAAAGCCCACGGAGATGGGCATAACCTCAGCCTCTAGCTGGAACAGGTCCAGGAGTAGAGGAAAGGGCCGCTGGTCGCGGAGCATTTCGTCGCAAGACAGTTCACAACTTTTGCTCCCGGCGAAGCGCAGGACTTGCACTTCTTTCAGCTGCTCGTAGGTGAAGGCCTCCAGCGGGACAGCGACATGATCCTTGCGCTTCGAGCCTCCCATGCAGAGCAGCATCAGCTTGTTGATCTTCTCGTAGGGAAACACCATGAGGTCCTGGTTCTCCAGCAGCTCCTCGTAGTTGGGATTGCGCTGCTGCAGGAAGCGCAGCACATAGTCGTGATACACAACCACCTGGGCGTCCTGGGTTAGGTGAATGTCAAACTCCACCATATCAGCATTGGCTACAGCTGCTTGCTTGAAGCCGAAAAGCGTATTCTCTCGGAACAGGTCGGCCCCGGTCCGGTAGGTCTTGCCGGATCCCCGATGACCGATGTCCATGCACATGCGGCTCTTGCGCCAGTAGCGTTCGTAGCTCTTGCTCAGGTCGCACTGGAAGCCCTCCAGCGGACGGATGACCAGGTACTGCACGGTCAGCTCGATCAGCGGTCTATGCGTGGAGGCGCAGGTTATCTTCACCCGGGCGGAGCCCTCGCTGCCCTGCAACTGGTCCGGCTGCAGGAACCCGTAGCCGTAGTGATACGGCGGCTCATCCGACGCCGCCTTGTGGGCGTAGGTGTAGAGGTCCAACCTGTAGAGCGTCTCCTCCGGGTAGGCCACTGTGCAGTGGAACAGCTGCAGGTCCTTCGGTCCGCAGGGCACCCCGAAGGCGGGCTGGAACTCCAGGGGTTTGGTGGAACACAGACTGACCACCTCGGCGTAGGCCATTCGAAGTTCCGGGTTCACCTCCCATAAGTTAAGGTCTGCCGGGTGGGAAGAGGGACCCGTTAGTGATTGTACCATCGGTACTTTAAGAGTGGGCCCTTTGCAGCCGATGCCCGCCTCATGCATCGGCGTCAGGAGGACGTTGAGCAGCCGCGGCTTCTGGCGCTGCCAGTGGAACGGAGCATTAAAGAACTTCAAATGCACTATGGACTCCGTGGTAACCCAGCCGCGGTCAACGCGGTTGTCTTCCTCCGCAACGTGCGGATGCCCGAATTTGTCGATGTCCTTGAGCAGGTTCTGGCAGGTGCGTATGACCCGCGGCTGGAGCTGCGCCTCCCAGAAGCGTATGTAGGAGTCGTTGGTCACCGCGTCGTAGACCACGACGCAGTATCGGTAATGGATGTCAATGTTTCGCGGTATGGTCAATACGGCCTCAAATTTGTGGCTCTTGCAAGTGCAGTTGGCGCAATGCTCCTTTTCCATGATGAACACGCTCTTGGGGTCCCAGGAGCCCAGCGAGGGGCAGTTACCGGATATGGCTATATACTCGTTGCCGCTGAGCTTGTGGTGATAGACCACGGAGAAGGGCCACTCGGTGGTGGGCACCGGTGGCGGTGTCTCTTCCTCCTCAGCAGATTCACTCCCTGAACCGGGTCCAACAACATTCAGATTGGGATCGCACGCCTCCCTTTCATTGGCAAAGAACCAGCGGTGCATGGTATCGTTTGTACAGAGATCACAATGAAAATTTCGTTAAGAGGTCTTTTATAAAAATATGTATTTAGTTTTACAAGACTTGACTAGATTTTAAATGTGTTTGTGTGACAGGAGAATAGATTTTAAAAGTTAAGTCTGGTTAATAGAGTGACAATATCTATTTTTGTAACCCTACGAAATTCATAGGTTCCCAGCGTTCAGAGCTCCCCACGTAATGGATTTCCAAGTTGTGGCTGTTCCATGTCAAAGCATGTCATTAGCTAACCACAAACAGCAAGGACAGCGTTTGAGGAATTTCTAAACTTTCCCACCAAAAGTCGACTGAGCATCCTGTCATATTCCCCGCAGGAAGTGATCTTTTGATCCGGAAACTATAAAATTGGTACACCAAGCCCGTAGAAATCTCTGTGTCGCGGCCCAGGCACGCAAGCCTCGTTCGCTCGAAGAGAAAAAACTGAAACGGGCCACCTGCGACAGGATCAGGGGAAGAAAACCAAGGATCGCGGCAGGGACATACTCGGTACTCGAACAAGGGGGTTGTAATCCTGCTCGAACAGGAAAATTAGGCGTAGTTTTAGTTAGAGGGGGAAAAAACATAATTAGTGTTGGCTTTAAAATTAAATTTTAATTGTGGCCCCTCCCAGAATTGTTCCTGGGGTAAACTGTGGGAATCTAAGGGCCTCCTCCGCCAAACCGATTCCAAATATAGAACTGTCTTTTTGACAGTTGTCAATGAAACCATTTCGAGCACTTCCCAATCGGAGTGTCTCACCTTACCCCGAATCAGGGCGACACTTCGCTGGCTTCCGACTTGGGGCGATCTCGGATTTCCCTGGTGCCTAATCCGCTTGTTTACCAAACAAATCAGCCGAAAAGGGGTGACAGCCGCAGACGGGGATCGAAATTTATGCATGTCAACAGCGATTAAACAGCAAACGAGGCAATCGAGCCCATAGAAGACACATGCCAGAAGACTCAACCCCAGTCGCAGATGCTGCAGCTTGTTAAGCTTCTCCGCTGCCAGTTGTGCTCCAGGCCCAGAGGAAATGAAAATGAATATCTTAAGTTAATTAATTGGGAATAATGATATAGAATACCTTTAACTCTTAATGCAAATAATGCTTAGGTTATTTAATATGCAACCAAATAAAGTCAGAAGCAATTCTAAAGAGCTCTACTTAACGCTTTCCACCCCCAACCCTATCCTAACACCAACCTCACGCCTGTCGCAAGCGAGCTCTTGGTCCTTCCTTCCTGTCAATGCCCTTCGTCCCTGACACAGCACAAAATGCAGACACATGTCCGCTAGACCGCAGAACGAGTGCCAAAAGTGCTGTCCATCGCTGACCTGACCATGTCCTGTGTACGACTGCAGCTGGCAGTGAAACCGAAGCCGCGCCTGCGCAGGCCCTAGCAGGTAGAAGTCCTTCGGCTCCTTCCGTTTGACAGACTGTGCACTTGACCCTGCTGCGGTCGAGATTTCCACGGTTGCAAGTGCAATTAAATGGCAAACAAAGCCAAGTATGGAAAACCGCAGCATGTGCCCAGGTAGAGGCGGGATCAACTGTCAACTGGCAGCCAGTCCGGACCTTGGAGCACAGCACTTCCTGCCGCGGGAAACTCAAGCCGAAATCCTAATTAAGCATAAAGAAAGACTAATTTTCCCACTGCCCCCTCCCTCGACTCATTGTGGGAAAATCGAATTGGAAATCCGTGAGGCACTGAGCTCCCCGGTAGATAATCCACTCGCCTTTCTCGCGGTCTTCAAATTACGCTCATTGCAGCGAGGCCTGCGCACAGGCGTTGTGTGCGAGGGGGGATTACTGTGGAAAATGCAGTTTTCCGCTTTGTTCCCGTGTAGTTGAATATCCTTGGGAAAGGCCTCAGTGTTTTCCCCTGTGCGGTAAGTAAATAATATCTTGTACGATGTTTACGTGATTTTGGAGCAGTCCGATTTCCTTAGAGGATGTCCTGAGGCAAACACGGATGCAGGATGTCCTTACAGGATACGCACAGGACAGGCAGGGATATGCCCCAGCCAAACAGGTGCGCCGCCGTGACTTTCCCAGGATCAAACTGGGTAACGCAGCCCCAATCCCAATTGCTGGAGGGAGATGTCATGTCAATAAATCATACCAGCACTTTCATGTCATCCATCCCGACTTCACTCGATGGAAATCAATAGCCGGAAAATGGTTTTCAAGGCGAGCGTAAAACCAATCCAACACCGAAAACACCAGAAATCACAAATTAGCTACACGACAACTACAGTGTGAGAACAAACCCCGAGGCAGCACAGCATTTAAATACCAAAAAAGTCATTGACACATGGAGTCGCTCGACGTGCCCGTCGAAGTCAATGGCAACATCTGGACAAGTATTAAAAGAACAATAACAGACCCTAAAGTGACATCCACTGCGCCAGGATCTTTAGCGGCAACTCGCCCGTGGAAGATTACAATTTATGGCTGAGTCTGATTCTACAAATATTTAACCAGAAGTTGGGGCTGGGGGCACGACGTGCATTTCCCAAGCCCGATGGAATTTGTTACGGAAAAAACGGCTACGAAAAAATTGGAAAAATTCTGAATGATTTCCGTGAGAAGCGATACAGGATGTGGGCCCCTTCGAACGTAGTGGGGCGGAGCTAGATGATTTTAATTGGACCTGGGGGGAAATCTTGGCAGCCATCTCAAAAAAGCAACTTAACAAATCCTTCTGCTATCGCTCCTCGGAGTTGGTGGCTGATTTTTTTACGATTTTTACGAGCCGGGATCTGAAATCCGAGGCTGGACTATCTCTTGGGCCTGTTCCAGTTCTAGTTCTCGCCCTGCGATAAGCCTTTATCGCCGCGGAGAGTTACACTGAAAATTGAGCAGTTCGAATATTATTTACGAGCCGCCCTGCGGTCCAAGATAAGCCCGATGAGATTACATGGGATCAGGAGTGCCGCAACCGCCTCAAATTTCACGTCCATCGAAGACCATGCCACTTTATGACTCAATAATACTTTCAATATTTATATCAATTGTTATTAAATATTATTGGCGGCCAAGCAACCCTAACTCCTGGACTCAACCCCTTCTGGCTCCCTCCTGGAAATCGGAAACCGCGCAGGGGAATCAAAGTCAGCTTCGAATGTGAGAATTATTGGGTTTCGGCAATTAAGTTCGAGGCAAAATCGAGGGTGACTGTGCCCCAGTCTCGGGTATTAGGTATTGGGTATCGGGTTGGGTTTGGGTATGAGTTCCGGTACTGAAGAGCTTCTGTTTCTGTCGCAGATCGGACCGAGTGGTCACCTTCGATTGGGTGGAAGTAATTAGCCAGCCGGCTGAGCCCGACAGAAATCGTATATCACAGGCGATCCCGGATGTGCCGAGTGGCAATTGCATTTGCATAGGGCCTCGAGGCGAAGCCCCAGATGTTTCCACATCGGAACCACTTTTATCTAGCCCTAGACTTCCGTTCGGAGGGCTCTACGCGGGTTCCCACCAGATACTTAGCAGCGATGCCCCACCTGCGGATCTGGGGGCACGGAGCGCGGAACCATCTCGAGGGCGACCCGACCCAGATGCAGTGCCAGTCGTCACTATTATCGTGACAAATATTTGCCCGCAGATAAACCTCGTTTGCTCGCCGCTCCGAGAGCAGTTCTATTCATTAGTTGGGGCTTAGTTTCGGTTGCCGTGTTGACTTGTTACTTGTTACTTGTTACTGCATTACGCATACTCGCACTTAGCTGAGTCGGTTCATTCATAAAATTAGATTCGGCGTTGCAATCGGAATGGCATCCCACGGATGCTCGTATCTCCCAGATACACGGGGAATGCCAACAAATGTTGCCGCTAAGTGTAAATAGGTTTTTGGGCAAATTCGGTTGTTTGCCCGCCGTTATCTGCGCCTTCGTTCCGTTGATAAAAAGTTCTCCGAAAATACGAGTTGAATACGAGAAGCAAGTAAGCGGGGCAGCTGGCTAAGTTCGAGACTGTTTCCCACAGAACCTACGGATGGATTTCTGGTAATATTGGCCCGTTCTGGATTTTTGGGCTAAGTTCAAAGGTCAGGCTCGAGAAATGAGTGCTTTAAATGGAAGCGAAATTGGTAGTGAAACTAGTTTTTCCGTGTCCGAAATCGAGTTGATCGCCCTGACCCATGAGAAGTTTTCGTCCAGCCTGACCTCTGACCCGAAAGCACTCACCCCTGGCCAGAGCCTGCCAAACGGGATATGTCCAGCGGTCGGTCGGCCAGCTCAGAACTCGCCGAAACCAATGCCCGCCAATGCCGGTCTCTGCTTCCAGCCGAGTGTGTTCGCATCATTTGATTATGAATTAAGAGCCAATCTTCCGGAGGCTGCGATCAGAGTTCAATTGCTCAATTAGCGGATCGGAACTCCTGTGAATGGCCGGCGATCTGAATGGGCTTTCCACGCAACTACAATGGGGCGACGGCATGGGGAGAGCGCCGAGTGGAGCTGCCAGCGGAGCTGCTCTTAATCATGTTAATGGCATTAAGCAGCTTAATCGACGGCAAAGATCTAAGCCCGCGCGTCGATAATCAGCCATGGAGCGGAGACCACCCAGCCGGGCCTCCATCGCTACTCGTACCGCCACTCCGACTCCCAACTCCCAATCCGACTCCGACTCCGAGTCTAATTAAAAACAAAAGTCCGCCGCCTTGTAAATGTCAAGCGATTGCCACAGATCACGAACTTCTGCCTTCGCCGGCAAAAGGCAGTTGCAAAATCAAAATGCATTTAGCAGAAAGCAAAAAGCAGCCACAATTAGCCGCCAGTTCGAAGTCGGCAAATGACAAACAAATGAGCAGGGTGACGGGGCACCGAGGGAGGTGCAGGGAATCATAATAAAATAATTGACGGGAACTGGGGAGCTGGACCCCTTGTATTGACATTTGCCACCGGAGGTTGACACGTTGGTCCGCCTGACATTTTAATACGCGGCGGCCGCTTGCGAAACCAGAGTTTCGGAGCTTCTGGGTTTCTCCTCTTGTTTTTGTCAAGCGATTTCATAAAAGGGGTTAAGCAGTCTGCTGATCCCAGCTCCGCAGCTTTGGACCCGGGCCAGGGCCTTGGGCAGAGGTTCGGCTCTTGTAAATATTTGTGTAGAACTCAAACGAAATAGTTTGGGCAAGCCGTAAATCTCCGGAGTCCCAGCTCCACTGCCCATCAACACCTTTTTGCCGGGCACAGCATCTGCTGGTGGCCAAGACAATGGACCAAGTCAGAACGCCCACAAAGTGACCATGAAATTGCCAACGGAAGGAAGTTCGCCTGCCACAAAAACACGGCCTAAAACAATTGCCTGCGAGGGCGGGGGAGCGTGAGCACCTCACTAAAATAGTTGTCCAACGAATGAGCTCCGAATGACCAAAGGCAAATGTGCCGACATGAAGACATAAAAGGCTGTAATGTCCATAAATATGGTCAATTATTTTGGTAGCCGGACAAACACCGTCTCCTCCCGCCTTAGGTCCTTTCGTCGGCCCGTAAATCACAGGGAAACCGGAGCGGCAGGACAATGCCACACCCCTGCTAGCAGCGGTCGGTAGGTGTGTCACCTTGCGCACAATGGCCTGGCTGCCGTGGCCAACACCTTCTGGCCAAGACAAAGACATCTCATCGGACTTAAACTATTTCCTATTCCGACGGCAGCTGTAGGCTGAGGCGGCTAATGCGGTAATTAGATAATGCCGGGGCACGCGGCACTTCCCGCTCCCCTGCCGGCCGACGAATGTGATTGCCGGAGGCTGACAAATACGGGTTAACAGATCGCAATCAGCCCGGTAATGTGATACTCTGGGCAAAAAGAGAAACAAACCGAGAAACTCTTCCATTGTAGCGGTTCAACTCGTTGCCACAGTTGCAACCCCTTGGCGGCGGGCGCTACAGGATCTGTATCAATTTCGGTGACTTCGGGCCATCCCTCAGCGAGCATCCTTTCAAATCAAAACCGCAAACATTAGTAAGCCCATTTTGTGCGCTCTCTTGTCTGAAGGCCACTATTGTTAAGTTATAGCCCAATTTGCGATGATTTCACCCGGCCAGAGGCAATTACAGAACGCGATAGTGTGATATTTGATACTTGTTTTGTTTTTTGATTAGAGTTACGAACAGGAAAAGTTTTTAAGTTTAATTTCTATTTATTTTCGTTTCCAATATAAATATAGAGCGGCTTAGTTATTTCTAAAACAGTCTGCACATTTTCCGTTAGATTTTCAGCATCCATTTCAAACATCATTAGGGCCTAACCCCTTCCCATAAGCTGGCCCCGAACTTTGAGCTGGTCAACCCTTTGGCAGTCCAGCTGACCAACGGTCAAATGTCAGACTCCGAGGCGCAGCTGCTGTCAGAGATCTCGGAGATCTCTTCTCAAGATCAAGATGCTGTTGCTGCATCCCCATCTCCCGTTGCCGAAAGTCAACCCCCGGGGTTAACATCTTGTTTCGCAACTTTGTCAAACACAATTAAAAACACACACGAAGCAATAATGGAATTTTGATTGAAACGCCAGCGAAGTGTCAATCATAGTCGTTTGAGGATATTTTCCAAGGATCAGAATTCGCAAAACGGTTTTGTAATATTAATTAAGTAGCGCGGGGATAAGGACATACGAATAAAGGCAGGGGAAACTAAAAATCAAATGGTTCACTGCTTGTCCTCCTTATACCCCTGAGAACGGGAGAAATTTCATTAAAAATCACCTCGATTTTATCCCAAAAAAATTCGAGTTTTTCTTTAGAGGAAAATTATACAAATCATGCACCCAAAGGAACCCAAACGAAACCGCTCGAGGTCCACGAAGTATGCAAATGCAGGAACCGTTGCGAGGTCAGCGGGGTCACCGCCGTCCAGAGCGAAGGGTTGCTCGGCTATCTGTCCAGGTGTGTCTCCCGGTGTCCCAAGGAAGCTCGAAGATTTTTCATTAGAAATCCATAAAACTGAAATCGCAAATCGCGCTGCCGGTCAGCTTATTATGCGTGACAGCATTTACAGAGATATAGGCATGACAATCGTATCGGCATTGGCATATCTTCGGGCGACTTGAGATCGAGGCCAGGCAGCTGTCTTCCTCCAGGATACTTGCCCGGATTCAATTAGCCGTCGATAGAAGGAGTTTGGGTGCCGAGACTTTTATGATTTTATGGTGCACATCGAATGCATTGGACAGCCCTCGAATTAGTCCGGCATTCGGGACTTTATTAAAGTGCGATAACTTGGATATTGTTCGTGGATCGTTGTGACCCATTGAAGTAACTCAGCTCAAGAGTTTTTGGCGGGAATTCGTTGCTATTTGGCTCCCATCGAAATTCGATCAACAATAAATCCCGTTTTAGCTATTCATGCACCGAAATCAGAACGAATCCTTCTTAAAGGTGCCAAAAACGCAACATAATCTTAATGAAAATTTGGCGAAAATCCTGCAAGGCCTGTGCGCGAACAAAACAAATCCAAAATAGCCCATTGTGTGCCCGTTCCGAGCTGTCAATAAATATTTATGAATATAATAAAGTCAACTTCGGCCCAGGAACAAAACAACTGATGCCACGCGGCTTTCCTCCTTTCTTCTTTTGGAAATGAATTTGTTTGCCTTCGACGCCGCTGAAGTATTCAAGACGGCGCTGTATGCAAAAAGGCAAGGAAAATATTTGCAGGGAGCTGGGAATCTGGGTCAGAGGTCGCTGCACACTCGCACACAAGCAAACACACCCATCGGGCCAGGATCCAGGACACATTTCCTCGGGACTCGCTGCAATTTTCTATGCCAGCGCATATGCAAAAACCGCGCAACCTCCCCTCGCATGCAGCCTAAGGCGGCCCCTTCCTCGGCAGTTTTCCCTCCTCTCACCGCGTTCCGCTTGACAATTATTTTCGGGATATTTTCAATGGATTTTCCGTTAATTTCCGTTTGATTTTTCAGTTTTATGCGCCGCTTTTTTCACCCATTTTTTCAGTGTCCGGGGAAATGGAAAAGCGAACAGAGTGCGAAAAATTGCATAGTTGCAGTTACAGTTCGGTGGCCAGTATAATTAATTATCATTTTCGATTTGATGTGTCGCCGCGACTAATTCGGTTTTTATGTTCTGCCTCTGATTTGGCGAAAAAAAGAACGTCGGTTATAAATTTGAAACAATTCTGATTTCCACAGAGACTTTTCAGTCCCAGCAATGACCGCATATTTCTGCATATTTTCAGTTTGTTTCCTGGGAATCATCTTTTCCTCATGACTTGTTATTATAAAATACTACAAACTGAAAGTTTCCCATAGAAATGGTGGTCTTTGGTCCAGTTCTAACGGTCAAATGTCCATCAGATGCCAGAAGTTCAGTTGTTTAACTGGACCAGAGAACAGCTTGTCACCTCTGTGAACCCCCCGCCCCGTGTCAGCATCAATTAACGTGGAAAGTTCAAAGATTTTACCCTAAAAAACACAAAACAAAAACAAAGAAGAAAGGCAAAGAACACACTTATGTTGGTCGAGCATCTTTGATCTGGCCAAGATCCCGGCTCAGCATCATCATCATCCCTTCACCACTTTTTTACCCTCTCCTTTCGCTGCCTGCTTCTTCGAGGAACTCTTTAACAGGAATTAATTTTTCCGGGTTTTTGCACCCAAAAAGAGTCGATGAAAAAGGGGGAAACTAAGCATCTTTTGATGAGGCAGCGGCCGCATCTTGGCGGCTCGGGTTCAAGGGTGCCTCGTTCCGGGTTTCGGGTTAAAGGGAGTAAACCCCTATTGGCAAAACAGCAATTTATTAATTGCTGATCTCTAGGGGCAGCGGGCTAAAAATAAGTCAAGAATCGAGCAATTTTGAAAGATTTCAATCGAAGTCGAAGCCGCAGGCTCTGCTCGGAACTATCTCGTCGATTATGTCACTCGGCGTCGCACTTGTTAATTGCCTCTGTTTTTTGGGCTGATAAGGAGGATGCTTTAGTTCCCGGAAAAATTACTCGTTTCAATGGTCCCTCGAAAGACTCGTAAAATTGACAATCCAAGCGGCGATAAGCGGACAAAGAAATCGCCTGATAAGCCGGTCTTCAACTATAACTATATATTTATTAATATATTTATTTATTTGGTTATTTATTCAACAGGAGATATGGACCCAGAGCTGCCGTGCGCTCCGCTTTACTGCTGCCTCTGTGCTTGCTCGCCAACTGGGAAATCCTCCGGCTTGCGCCGCTTTCCTTAACAAATTTTCCATTTTCCCCCAGTTTCCCCAAGCCCCCCCCCTGGCAACCCCTGGCTCCTTATCGGCCATCTCGTTCGCTCTTCTGGCAGTCATGGCTGGGGGTAGGCCGGATGGGGCTCCGTATTTGATTAACAAATAAAAAAGAGCTCTGCTCGCTCTCGCACTCTCATGTACGCTCTCTGTGCACACACACGTACACATGAGCTGCGCCAAGGGGCGTGGCCTACGCTTTGAGTGAGTTCGCTCTGAGTGGAGTGGAATGGCCCGGGGTTTCGTTAAGAACTCTCCCAATTGCGACCCTCATCGATGGGTAGTTTTCCAGTTGGTGCTATAGGAAAGCAAAATAATAATAATAAAACTTTTTACGATTGCTGTTCATTCAATTTATAAATCAAGCCTTAATTTTCTATTTTTTTAATTTATGGTTTATTTTTACCATTTTATAAAAAATATATCCGTGCTTAGCGGTTAGGAAGGTGGAGGAACCCGTAGTAAATTAAATAAATAAAATTGTAGGAATCTCGGTTAAAGAAAATATCTTAAATTTGCTTTAAAATATTAAATAATTAATATACATTTTTTTAGATTTTAGTATTATTTCATTTAGAATTTAGATGACAAAATAAACAAGAAAAGAGACTGGAAAATATTGGGAAACAATTTTCAAGTCGATAAAGCAGTTGAAGGCAGTGCAAATAAGCAGTTTACTTTTAAGAATGTTTATAGCAAATAAGAATTTATGGCAATAGGATTTTCAGGGGAATTCCTTAAAAAAAATATTTGAAGAACAAATTTGGAACTTTAATAACAAGAACAGCAACTTTAACTAGTACTTAGCTTTGCTAAATTCGTGTTTTAAGCTAATAAAAAAGTACAAGTTTTTTGCCAATCAAAATATTATCAAATATACCCTTTTATATGTAATTAATTCAACAAAAGGTTAACATACATTTGACTAAATTATAATACCCCAATCTAGCCTAATGATTTATTTAATCAATTTTTAATTATGCATCAACAATCATTAGGTTGTAAATGTTAAATATTGAGTTTTTTGTGTAAAAAGGCTACTTTACACGCTCACAAGTAACAAAAAAAAATGCCATATTGGTTTAAAATAATTTAAAATAACCAAATATCACACTGATAAAGTATAATTGAAATTCATATTTATTCTTAAGCCAGACCAATCACATTCCTCGCAGTTTGGCCAATTTCCGCGGCCATATTGGGCCATCAATCAATGGGAACTGGCACTCGCTGAGCATTCCCGTTACACTAATATAGAAATCGGCGGGCAGTGGAAAATGTAAAATTGCGAAATTCCGCAGAGAAAACGTCTATTAATTAACAACCTTTTCAAGGCAGTCCGTCCGCTCCGAGCCGAGCTTCACCCAGTCCCCAGATAGCTATCTGGCAGCCAGCCTGTGCCTCAAATAATTAATGATGCGCCGCGGCGTCTCAACTTTGCGCCATCGCTGTGCAAATATTAGCAAATTATTTTAGTTTTAGAGAATCCAGCAGTGCTCCTCTACACGCTACCCGCTACCCGCTTCCCGCCCGGCTGTTACGTCTGTTTGCTCAGCGCCAGCCGTTTGCCAGAAATGTCAATTCCTTAAACTCCGTCTCCGACTTTGTCTTCGAAGGATGAAAATGGAAAGTCGGCCAGCAAGATCCAGCAGCATCCCTGCCTGCCTTCCCATTGAGGGGGCACTAATGATGTCCTGGTCCTGTGTGGGTTACATTCGCTGGCTCGCACTCACCCTTCCTTTCTGCCTTTCTCCTTCTGCTTCCATCGAAGCATTCTGACAATATTTGCACTTTTCCATTTGGCTAAACGCCGTCCCGAGCTCCCTGAGCTGTCCCAGTTGAACCTTAATTGTTCCTTTTGTCAACTACTACTCGGAGTAATTAAAAACACCTTTCAACTGTCGAACGAGGGAAAGGCCCAGTGAATGATGTCCTGCCAGCTAGAGCGTTCTGTTTGATTAGCAAATTTGTCAAATTTGCGGCCGAAGTCCATTTGTCAATCTCCTAATGATTTTCTCGCAGAGAAATCTGGAGAGGGACTGAGAAATCTGCAGCTAAACTCGAAGATTTTGCAAGATTTTGCGTAATTTACATATGCGGGTAATTTGGGCAAACAAAAAAAAAAATTAATTAAAACCGCAGAGCGGCGACGAGAGCAGCAATTAATTTTCAATTTGAGTCGCATAAACATTTTAATTGTTTGTCTGCAATTTAGCTGGCACAACACGAGTGAACAGGCAAACATATGTTGGCATAATGGAGATGGAGCTGGAGATGGAGCTGGATATGCCTCCTTTTGGCCACATAACCATATGTACTCCGATTCAGATTAACGCCGCGGGCACGCTCCAAGCACCGAGATGGGGGCCTGCTCCATGAATTTCAATTCGCTACCCTCTCCGGGCCCAGACACACATATCACTGGTCTCATTTATGCCACAAAGCGTAAGCAAACTTTCGAGGCGGCAATAAAATCGCAAGACGCCATGTTTAACTGCCGCACAGCTTCCGCAACCACTAAGCTCACATGGCGCACATCCTGCCCATACATTTAGCATCCTATTTGCATATATGTATGCCTGGCGGAGGACGTGGACTGGGGAGCCTGGAGGATGGATGGAGTGCCGCTTCCTTGTCATATTTCCATTAGCATTTGCCATTTAACTCATCCTTGGTGTATGTGTGTGAGAGCTAAGTGTATCATCTCGCCTTGCCGCATTTATTACCCATATTCGAGCATCCGGCTTTTATCCTTTCGCTCCTTTCGCTGCTCCGCGTTCCAACACGCAGCATAATTGCCGCCTTTGGCGCTTCCTCCATTGTCACGGATGAAGCCCCAAACCTTATTACTGCCTTTGTTCGACGTGGCGTATGGGTAATGGCATCCTCAGTGACAAAATCACGAATAATATTGCAAAAATCTCGAAGTTACTTCTATATAGAGAGATTACTATTTTTTTTTTTTGACCCACATCCATTAAGAGTATAGAACTTAACCTCGAAAGTCAGCGAAGAAAACGAAGTGGAGAAGCTACTGATTGTTGAACTCTTGAACTGTATCGGGACTTAATAGAAACGCAATCAAATAATTGCGCAAAGTGTGCCACAATCAAATATAGCAACAAATTAGCCAAACGCCAACACCAACCAAGTTTTCCCGCTGCGAATCGATAAAGGCCAGGCAGAGGGGCGGGTGCGAGGGACACTGACAGAGGCTGACCAAGAAAACCGCAGAGAAGACATTACAGAATTATCCAGTTGGTGGATGTGGATGGATCGGGCAGGCCGAAAAGCGATAAGTTTACAATTGCTTATGACTTCAATTAATCTGTGAAAGCGCCTACGCAGAAGGCGCACAGGAGGGGGAGCAGGGCGAGCAGGAGGAGATGGAACAGGGGTCCGGTCTGGGATTGGGGCCTTCTATGTCTGGCGATGTCGATGGAGAATTCGCCAGCACGAAAATAGCAAACTATGAAACTATACGAAAATAGAAATTGCAATTGAACTAAGCAAGAACTGGCTGCGGCTGTGGCTGTGGCTGCGGCTGTGGCGGTGCAGGTCTGGTTCTGGTTGCGGTTCTGGGTCCCAGGTTTCGGGTCCCAGACCGCAGCCAAGACAATTGACCTGGAGCTCCGCTGAAGATGTGCCCGGGGAGTGGATGGGCCTCGGAGAGCCATGGCTGGCGGCGGAACGGTAAATTGCTTAGTCACTGGCCAGCTCCCATCTGCGATCGCAGGCGGCGATTGTGATCACGATCATTATAATTATTTGACTTTGGCATTATTATCAAAATGGAATCGCATGCATGTCCAAACTTGAACCCGCACGCATCCCGGAGGGTCTATTCCACACCCACCACCTGAGTGGCCTCCATGGGATCCACGGGGTCCTCTGCTTGGCCCACATCTGATTTCAATTTGGAATGATTCACATTCGCTGCAATTATTCGGGCTGACCGATTATGTCTGTTACTGTTCCTGCAGGTGTTTGGATCCTTTTCCGCTTCATTTTCAATTCACGCAAATGGACCTCGATTCGCGGCACACACATGAGCAGCACATGGGGCCCGGCCAGGTGCTCAAATTGCGCAGGTACGCGATATCCGAGGCAGGAAGGGGTTAGGCGAGCAGAGTTCACGGCCGGCGAACGTGTGTGCTCACCGGACGCATCTTCATCTCATCTCGATTGCAGTTGCCGTTTCAGTTGCACCTGGGCATCCGTGGCTACTGGAGATGCAATGGAGCTGAAGCTGGAGCTGTATTTTGGCCAGCCCCTGGAGATGTGCGGATGTCATTTGGGCCACCTTTGAACTCCTCACGCGCCTCCTGAAAATGATGAAAGCGCCGCATCTAATGGGAAAAATGGTAAGACACTTTTTTCCTTGGATTTTTGTACATTTGTTTGCTTTGGGAAAATTGAAAAGTTGATTTAGCTCGAGAGTACACTTCGAAAGTGAGTTTAAAATTAAGAAAATACCAGTTGAACGTAAACTTTGACCTGGTGGAAATGATTAAATGGAATAATCAGTGTTGTTAATAAGCCAGGAATGAATTGTTGATACGAAAAATAATAAAATAATTATTTTTTTAAGGTAAAGGAACTAAAGCTTGGGTTATTCTAGCTTTTATTTAATCTTTGTTACCTCTGCGAGTTATGGATTTATAAAGTTATAAAATAACTTAATGCTCGATCGGAAAATATCCAGTTTCCGTCCTGGATTTATCCCATATATTTTTTACAGTCATGGACATGCCATCAGCTCATGCATGTAAATCATTTGAAGAACCATAAAACGGCAGAGAAAAACGCAAATAAAAACATGTCATTGTGAAAAAGCAAAGTGGGTCTAAAACATAAAATTTAAGATTTGTGTCCGAAAAGAACACTTTGCACTGGTTGACTGACGGTGCTGAGGACCTGTGAGCAGCGACCAGTGACCAGGGGCCAGAGTACAGAGCACAGAAGCGGCCATAAAGAGGCTTTTACGGCCACCGGGCTGGAGGCGAAACCGAAGACCAAGTCGAGATGATAAATTGTCCACCGCGGCCACTTGGCTTGTTGGACGTTTGTCGATTATTTCCCCGGATTTGCCTCGTTTTGCGTTTGCCATTCCTCGACGGTGCAGGTCGACAACTTTTCACTGCCGACGACACTAACGGCTACCATAGATCAGGTCCGACCTGGCCGAGGACTCGGACTGTGGCCAGAGCTCCTCTGGAGGCGACTGGCGGCGACTGGCGGTTCTTCTCCGGCGACTGACCAAGCATTAGATTAGACAATTTGTTGGGACTCTGTGGCGAACAGTTTGTGCCTGCAAGCGCCAGGGTCGAGGCTGTGTGGAATTTATCACTCCTCCCGAGCCCTCCTCTGCGTGTTAATTGAAAATTGTACGGTAATGTTGCTTATCGCGCGGCTATCAGCCGGCAACGTCGTCCCCATGCCCCAGACATCGGGGGTCCACACTGGGGGAAAATCTAGGGAGCATTGTGCTTAAGAGACTTTGGAAACCCTATATGTTCCTCTGTCACTTGGCACTATAACTTACATTTAAAAATTATTACCCTTTAAAGTTGATAAAGAAATAAAGTCCTATTCTACATCCTCATTCTCCCAGTGCAGCTCTCCTCCTTCGTGCATATCTGTGGGGCTTGCGTGCGCTGCGACCATGTTCGTGGGCAGCCTGCCACACCTCGGGACACCTTGGGACACCACCACGCATCGATTTGTGGCTCTTGGTACACTCTCGCACTTGTGTGTGGCGGTGTGCGGTGAAAATTTCTAACGCTTTTTGACAACTTTTCGGGGAACGCACTTAAAGACAATTTATCGCCGCTGAAATTTTTTGTGACTTTAATTGCCGCGCACGGAGAGCCGATCGCGGTTACCTGTTGCGGTCCGGCAGCTTCTTGTCTATGGATTTTGGGCTTAGCCGGGTAAGCGTCGCCTTAGACTGGTAAGCGGCTGACACGATTCGGGCTTAATTGCTTTTTCACCCAGTGTCGATGATGGATCGCCCAGCGATTGAGGAGCTCAAATCTCTAAAAACGAGAAGGGAAGTAATGCCCTTTGGAACCGGAAGTTGGCAAACGCTAACTGCCCACATTTAATGCGACTGTTTTTCTCTTTTCAAGAGGCAAAGTCAGAGGGCAGTTCAGGGTAATATTACATATTAGTAAGTAAAACTTAAACACACCTTAATGTACGTTTAATGGACGCGTTTAGTCGTGGCTTAAAAAACTATTTAAGCTTCAACTTAGGCCCTAGAACGAGATCATTCCTAAAATTGACGCTAGGGCGTGAGTGCTTACCAGTCGGGCATCGCGATGCTAACGATACAGTTGCTACTGACCGCCGCCATAGTTGGCTGGATATATTTCCTATGGAGTCGGCGCAGATATTACCTGGTGATGCTGCAGTTGCCCGGACCCATTGGCCCTCCCCTACTTGGACTTGCCTGGGACTTTTTCATCCATAAACGTATGGAGATCAGTGGGTCTGGAATAAATTAAAACTCCTTAATTTTCCAGTAAAATTAAGAGTGCTCACGGAGATCTTGGATAACTACGGCTCCACCATATTCACCTGGGTTGGCCCCATTCCAACTTTGATTACCAGAGACCCGAAAATAGTCGAGGACATCTTGACATCTCCCGGGTGCATAGACCGAAGTACGCACACAGCGGATGCTATAGTGACTAATTGTGGACACGGAGTGTTAACACTGCCAGGTATTTGATGTAAGCATTAACCTGATCCAGCGCCTAACTGAATATTGATCCTAGAACCCCAGTGGAGCGAGCGCCGCAAGCAGATGAATCTCGCATTCAAGCACAATGTCCTGCTCAGCTTCTTTCCCACTTTCAACGCTGAGACCAATGTGCTACTGTCTTTGCTGGACTCTTATGTTGGCAAAGGCGAAAAGGAGCTGCTCCCAGATGTGCTCAGATGGTCGTTTAGGATATCCTTCCGTTAGTGGTCGAAGTAGTAGTTAGCCCATAACACACAGAAATTAAAACATATTCCTCATTTGCAGAGACCACCGTGGGCGCTGATATCCAGCCAGAAGAGCGCTTCAAGAGCGACGCCCTCCTGGAGAGCTATCAGTCGTAAGCTAAACTTTACCTCCATTATCCACCGTCATCATCAGTGATTGAATTTTCTTAGGGCCCTGAAACTGACCACACTAAATGTCGTTATTCCCTTGACTAAAATCGAAGCTGTTGCCAAGGTTTGCGGTTTTGAAAAGCAAAGAGTCAAGATCTTGTCTACGATAAATCCAGTGCTGGATTCAGTAAGTCAATGCAGTGATCTGAACTATATCCGTAATTAAAATCCTTCTTTTTCAGATCATAGAGAAGAAGCTTAGCTCCCAGGCGGAAAGCAACTTGGAGACGGAGCTGAAGCTAGTTATTGACCGAGCCATCGACTCTTACAAGCAAGGGAAAATGTCCTGGGAGGATGTGCGAAGCGAGTGTTCTATTATGGTTATCGCTTCCTTTGAGACAACAGGCCTCACGGTTTACCACGCCCTCACGCTGCTGGCCATGCATCCCGAGTTCCAGGATACGGCATACGAGGAGCTCAATGAGGTCTTTCCAACGGCCGGCGACTTCGAAGTGTCCTACGAGGACCTGCAGAAATTAGTTTTCTTGGAGCGCGTAGTGAACGAGACACTGCGCTTGATACCAGCCATTCCGGAAGATCCGAGGGAAACCTCGAAGGACTTCCAGCTCTCGTCTGGAGTTATCATACCAAAAGGAGTCATGGTGGTCGTTGACGTATTTAACACACACCGGAACCCGGAGTTCTGGGGTCCGGACGCCACCAAATTCAATCCGGATCACTTTCTGCCCGATAACGTGCGCGCGAGGCATCCTTACGCCTTCGTGCCCTTCTCAAAGGGCAGGAGAAATTGCATAGGTTGGCTTTTTTCCTTTGTCAAGAGATTTTGCTTTTGGATTTACTATACTTTAATGTCATAATTCACAGGCTGGAGATATGGACTGATGTCCTCTAAGCTTGCCTTGGCCAAGATCCTTAGGAATTTTAAGGTGAGCACAAGTTTCCGCTATGAGGATTTGGAATTCATTGAAAATATAGGAATGAAGCTGACTGAAACACCACGACTGGCCTTTGAACGACGTACTTAGGCTGCTGTTCTTTATTGTTTTAGATATTAAAAGTATTAATGGCCTATTTACTCACTGCTGTTCATTTTATATATATATTATTTAAATTTATTATTCAGGAAAGATTGGTCTTCTTTAATAATAAAAATATTAAAACTAATAAACTTTAAATAAACAACTTCATATACATGAAACCCTATGGCGTTAACAGCTCCATTTTCTTTACTAAGATACTTAGAAAATTTTAATATTGTGTTGTAATTGCACGATCTGTGATACTTTTTATAGCAATTAACGGGTGAAGGGGTTAGCCTGTTAATTCCCCTGAGCCGTGCTCTATATAAAGCTCATCCAAAACTCATAAATTTACAGTCTTGAGATTCGTGGCCATTAAAATTGTATTAAATGCTGGCGGTGCAGCTATTGATAATCGCGGGGATACTTTTTTGGACCCGATTTCTATGGAGTCGACGCCAGTTCTACAAGCTTGGGCTGACAGTACCCGGACCAAGGGGACTTCCCCTTCTCGGCGTTGCTCTCAAGACCATTTTGGAAAAACGTAGGTTCTTTCTCTTTATTAAGTTAACAATTTTCCAGAAAGATGCATTTTCAGGCAAAATGAACTGGAGAACAAAGTGTTTTGATAAGTATGGATCGACGATATTCTTCTGGCTGGGCTCAGTGCCGATGTTGGCTACACGTGATCCAAACGTCATACGGGATTACCTAACATCTCCAGACAGCACCTACGTTAACCATAAATTAAATAAATACTTTGGCTTGGCCCTGATGACATTGCAGGGTCTGTGACTGTAATTATTAGGATATCGAATTATTCATTTAACGCCAAAATGCATCTGACAGGTCCTCAGTGGAGTCTACGGCGCAAGCAGCTGAATCCCACTTTCCGGCACAGTGTCCTGATCGACAATCTTCCCATTATCAATGCGAAATCAAGTGCATTGGTCACCTTACTGGATGCTCTTGTCGGTCAGGGCGAACATGATGTGATGCCACATTTGTACAGATGGTCTTTTGGACTAGGAACTCGTATGTACTTGCACTTTACAATATTTAAAACTTCTTACCTTGCATTTTTTAATGGTTTCTCCATGACTCCAGAAACTATAGTGGGAACCGATTTGCTACAGGATGAGCGCTTCAAAGATCTTCCGCTCATACAGACCTATCATTCGTAAGACATATTCTCCCAAAAGAATTAATCCTTTAAGTAATGTTGAAACATTTTAAGATTCGTCCACATATCGACACTCAACACTTTTATGCCGTTAACCCGAAACAAAATCATTGATCAGCTTTTGGGCTATAAAAAAATAAGAACAGAAGGACGCCAAATGATAAACACTACGATTGATAAGGTACGCAAATTTACTCGTTTTACGAAAATATATAATACAATACTTCTCGTTTAGTTAATCGAAGAAAAAATCAAGTCAAAGCCAGGGGAAAACGAAAACTCTGTGATCAATCGAGCCATCGAACTCTACCAAAACGGTGACCTCACTTATGACAATGTGAGAGACGAAAGCAGTAGCATGATTGTGGCTTCCTTCGAGACGACAGCCCTCAGCTTAGCCCACACGCTTATCCTGCTGGCCATGCATCCCGAGCACCAGGACAAGCTCTTTGAGGAGCTCAAGGAGGTATTTCCAACTGCCGAGGACTGCGAAGTGACCGAAAAGCATCTGCAGAAATTAGTTTACTTGGAGCGCGTGGTGAACGAGACCTTACGGCTAATACCATCTATTCCCATCGATCCGAGGAAAAATACCCAGCCCCTTACCCTGTCGAACGGCGTTATTATTCCCAAGGGCGTCACCATAGCCATCGATATATTCCACACCCATCGCAATACAGCTATTTGGGGCCCAGATGCGTCCAAGTTCAATCCCGACAATTTCCTGCCGGCTAACATCAAAGATAGACATCCCTTCGCTTATCTGCCTTTTTTAAAGGGTAAGAGAACGTGCATAGGTAAGGAATAATCAGAAGATATTCTATTGAAGTAATTGTTATTAAAATGTTGGTTTTCTCACAGGCTGGAAACTAGCAATAACGTTTACCAAAGTCGCCGTGGCCAGGATTATCAGGAATTACAAGCTGACCACAAGTTTTCGCTATGAGGATCTAGTTTTCGTTGACAATTCAGCCATGAAGCTGGCTAAGCAACCCCTTTTGGAATTCCAACGTCGGAATTCGAGTCCTTAGAATAGATCTCTTCACATACATATTCCGCGTTAAGTCACTAAAATGAAGTACACAAATGGGAAAGAATGAATTAAAATAAAATAGGACGGCATCCGACACTTCGACAGGGTATATCTGTTTAGGGATTAGCTCTGCTATAAACTTTCCGAAAACAAAGCAAGCTCCACTGCTGTCCCTTTAGCATTTCGGTCAGAAAATCCCATTCAAACTGAAATGAACTCCACCTAGACTCGACCCCCTTTCCAAATTCAACGTGCACCAAAATGTTGGCCGTGGTCAGGAGCGCTTTGGATGGCCAACTGCTGACCCGCCTGGCTACCATGAAGGGCAGGTGCCCCTGCTCTAAGGACTCCAAGAGGGCGGCGAGTCAGGGCAAGTACAAGATCGTAATGGTGCGGCACGGGGAGTCGGAGTGGAACCAGAAGAACCTATTCTGCGGCTGGTTCGATGCCAAGCTGAGCGAGAAGGGCCAGATGGAGGCCTGTGCCGCCGGGTTCGCGCTCAAGGAGGCCAAGTTGGAGTTCGATGTGGCCCACACCTCGCTGCTGTCCAGAGCCCAGCACACGCTCTTTGCGGCCCTGAGAGCCGCCGAGCATCGCCGGATCCCAATATGCCACACCTGGCGTCTCAACGAGCGCCACTACGGAGGGCTGACGGGCCTGAACAAGGCCGAAACCGCCAAGAAGTATGGCGAGGAGAAGGTGCAGATCTGGCGGCGCAGCTTCGACACCCCGCCGCCGCCCATGGAGAAGGACCACGAGTACTACGCCTGCATCGCCGAGGATACGCGCTACAAGGGCCACCTCGAGCCGGCGGAGTTCCCCAAGTCCGAGTCCCTCAAGCTAACCATCGACCGCACTCTGCCCTACTGGAACGAGGTGATTGTGCCGCAGATCAAGGCGGGCCAGCGCATCCTGGTCTCCGCACACGGCAACAGCCTGCGGGGAGTGGTGAAGCACCTGGAGTGCATCTCCGACGAGGACATCATGGGCCTCAACCTACCCACGGGAATACCCTTCGTCTACGAGCTGGACGAGAACCTCAAGCCACTGGACACCCTCAAGTTCCTCGGCGACCAGGAGGCGGTCAAGAAGGCCATGGAGTCGGTGGCCAACCAGGGCAAGGCCAAGTAGCCCCGGGCGATATTTCGGGAAGGTCACTCCCCGCCGGCAGAGGTCACTCCAATCAAGCTCAATGCACTTGTATGCCAAACAAAAACAGAGGATCGAAGGCGGCCGGAGAACGGGGAAGTGGTAGTGAAAGCCCAAGGCGAATGTCAAGCAGCAAATAAATTTATTTGATTTTAATTGACAATGAAGAGTCAACAGCGATGGGCGACTGGCCATCGCCTGGTCTCTCTCATCTCTCTCTGGGTCCCAGGGTCCGGACTGGGTCTGGGTCTGGGTCTGAGCCAAAGTCCAGCCGTATTTATATGTGTTTCCATTGCGCTCGTTTAAGAAATCAGGGAATCGAGTGTGTCGCGTCAATTTTAATTGCTGCGGGATGAGTCCGCGCAGCCTCTGGCATTCCGAGCGGGTCGAGTTTTAATTTGTTTAAATGAAATACTCATTTGGGTCTTATTGACAAACAAATTGAATTGATTGATCTAAATGAATTTATAGGGCGAGCTGCTGGCCGAGATGCGCAGTCTCGGCTGGGATGCTGGGCCAGCTGGAAGGCTAAGTCTTCGTCGCATTTGACCCGCTCTTAGCTGTCCCTCTGGAGGTTCACTCGGGGCCAGATTTTCCATGTTATGCCCGCCGAGCGTGGCGAGCTTTGATCCACCAAATTGAGAGCGTGAAACGAGCTGCGCGGGGGCACGGTCGCAGCTAGGTGCGGATGGGACCTGCGCCGGCCAGAGGATACAGGGTCTTACAGCTAGCGTGAGCTCCACATTATTTGAACTTAATTACACAGCCGCGTTCGAGGCGAGACCAAAGCCGAGGCAGGAGATGGAGTCAGAGTCAGAGTCAGAGACGGAGTCAAAGTCGGCGCCCCGTTAAATCGTTTCCACCACACATACCAAACGCAGCATAGAAACGGCGGGAACATAAAAATGTTTGCACTTCGTATTTGTCGCGCATAAAATCTAATATCGAATTACAGGCCCGGTCCTCAGTCGCCCAGTTGCTCCGTCGCTTCGCACAGAGGAGTTCGCAGGAGGAGCGCGGCCTGCGTGACTCCTATGGAGACTTTGTGGCAGGCTCCTCTCCGCCAGCTCCACCTCCTGCGACCATAAAGAAACTGAATTGAGTTAAATGTGCGATAAATTGCTTTTTGCATTTATCATGGTGCCTTGGCAGGCGGCAGGCGGCATGCGGCAGCCGGGGATTCGCTGGAACCGAGCCAGGTCTAGCCTCAGAAGCTGCCCAGGCTACTCCTCGCAGACTGCCACCCCTTTGGCTGTGGCGAATATTGAACAAGATTTTTAATTAGTCGCCAAAAGGATGCGGGGAACGGGAGGAGCCGAGAACCAAGAAGACTGCGGGGAATTTTGTCAAGTTCGGCTTGCTTTATTTATGCGCTGCGAGCGGGTATTTATTGGGCCAGGTCCTGGTTGATCACCTGGCCAATGTAGGCCAGAAAACTGGAGACTCTGGTGTACACGTCCGGCCTGCCCTGGGCACAGGTGGAGGAGCCGTACGAGACAATGCCCACCAGGTGCGGATGAGGACCGGCCCTTATCAGAGGTCCACCGGAGTCTCCCTGAAATATATATAAATTTTAATAAGGATTAAATAGTTCGTATAAGAAAGACAGGGTATTGCCTTACCACACATGCTCCTTGACCCTGGACTGCCAGGGCGCAGATCTCGTTGTGAGTCACGCGGAATCCGTTCTGGTTGCACTCCTCGTTGGAGATGGTGCGATAGTTCAGGGCCTGCAGCTGATCCGGCAGTGTGGCTGAGGAAGTGGAGGGTGAAGTGGAGCCCCATCCTGTGAGGCGGACGGCCACCTTCTCGCCGATGCGATCGGAGCCACCGAGGTGAATGGTGGCTATGTTGGATCTCTCTAGGCGGAACGGCGGTGTCACTCTTACCAGGGCGATGTCGTTGATGATCCTTGGACTCATCGAGTACTGCGGATGCACGTGCTTGGCCAGCACGCGGTGCCGCAGTCCACCGGACTTCCAATTGAGTGTTCCAATCACCACGCTGACATCCTCCACCTTCATCTTCTCCATGCAATGGGCCGCCGTCAGGACGTGCTGGGCACTGACGATGGAACCGCCGCAGAAGTGCTGCCAGCGTCCTCGCCGCTGCAGCTGAAGGGAGACCTGGAAGGGCACCGTCTCGTTCACCAACTGCCCACCATTGATGCGCGGCGGTGGGTCAGTGCTGTCCAGGATTGGGGAGACTACGTCAGCCAGGGAGTGTCGAAGGATCGCACAGATACAGAACAATTTCAGGAGTGTCATTATGATACGGTTTCACTTTGACTGTGAATGAGAATGATTGATTTGCACCTGCAGAGAGTGGTTTTTATACCTTGTGAATGCAGTCTTATCACTTATTTGGCAGTGCAAACATGTAAATGTCAGTGATCTTGAAAACGAGAGTAATGTGGGTTGGGTTTGGATAACCTCCACGTAAGCCTTATGTAACCTTATGTAAGTAGTATACCTTCTACAAAAATATAACCATTCAATAAGAAAACCTAGAAATAAAATAAAACAATATTAAAACTGGAATCTCTTGTCATTTAGTTACAAAAATATCAAATCACATTTAAATTTTAATTCCCAGAAATGATGGCTTTATTAACCCATTATTTTCCCTTGATCCAACCACTTTGCGCTGCCAATGTTGGCAAATAAGTTATTTTGAAACAGTAGTTGAATGGGAACTCCTGCTGGTCGGTTCCGTGCTGATCAGGTATCCCTCTTGCGTGCCTGGTTACCATAAGCTGGCCGGGATCGCTAGATGCCATCATATGTGGCTGGGATGACAGAAGCGCCTACCTGTTGTCATCAATTAGGTAACAAGCTCACGCGACCGATAAATATTAAGCCAGCTCTAGCCTCGGCCTCCGTATCTGCAGCTGTATCTGCATCTGCATCTGTATCTGTCTCTGGCCGCTGCTCCGTGGCATGATCTCTTATCTGGCTCGCAAATAAAATCTGTTTAATTTTGCCCAACGCTCTCCGGGCCAGAGACCGATGCCAGATCGCGGCATGTGTTGGAGGCGAGAGTCATAATTTATAAGACCAGTTGGGAACCGTTTGGGATCGGGCACCGAACTACTCCTCGTGGCGCGATGCTGGGCGAATTAAGTACTGGAATAAACGACCAATTTACTGATTATGCAAAACACGCAATTAATTTTCGCACTCGTTTCCAAGCGGAAAATTAATTGCCAGCGAGTGTGGAAAACTCATTCCGCGCGCCATGTTGATCCCGTTTCTTTATGTCTCTTGGCTGCACTCATATTCATTAGCATACAGGTCGAACTGGGGGAACTTTTCCGCTATCCTCCTCCCGATTGACCCTGTTATCGAGCTACCATTCCCTCTCACAACTGGCTACTGGATTTGATGAGAGGCCTATAAAACGCCACTTCTCCCACTCCCCGGAGGGCTCATAAAACCAGCGGCTCTGCCTTGTGAAGTCAGTCCATAAATCACGGCAAAGACGGAAAAACGAGAAAACAAGTCCCGAAAACAAAAGCCCATAAAAATTGCACCGAGCATGAGGGCTCACTTCGGTTCTGGGCCACACGCACAATTCCACCGAAGTTGGCCGGCGAACATGGCCATGAATGAGGCCCAGCCCGGAGACAGGCAGGCAATCAAACAAAATGTCATAATAATGATGGCGTCCTGGGCAGGATGCTTATCTTGTCAACACCGATCCGATCCGATCTGTAGACCCCTGGAGTACGACCGAGGAGGATGTAGTCCGGAACATGACTGATGGAACGATAAAGTGCACTTTGTTAGTGAGAATTTTGCAAGAGTTCTAAAGTTGGCTAAAAAAAGCCTTACGAATAAAGACAGGTCTCTTCAGTGTGCTGCAGCTGGAGTTGGCTTTCAGTTAAAGTTTCTTGGTAATCAGCATTGAATAACCTTTCATTAATTCAAAATAAATGAAAAAGTAAGGGGTAATCTATGAAATGTATCCCTGATTTCCCTAACCTGGCTAGAACAAAGCCTAATGAGTTTACACAGGGATTAACCCGTCAACCTGGAGCAACACCAAGGCTCACATGCAAATGAGCTTCAGGAATTAAGCATAAAAATCCGCAGATAAGTCATGCCTTGACAGGGTGGTCCAATTAACAAGGGAGGCATGAGGCGACGACACGACAGGCGCCAGAGTCTTGGTCGGAGCAAGATCCGCCGACACATCCTGTGGACCAAGGTGCGGTCCGATTATAATAAAGCCATTTCGGGTTCAAATCGGTTCGCTGGCTCGCTGCGCAGAGCCACTGCATCGCGGCCCAGGACAATTAACACAGTAGTCCAAAGATCAAGACCTCAACAGCGGGCAGAACGCGAATGGAATCGCCACGAAACCGAGAGGTGTGCATAATTAATTTGCGCCAGTGCGCCACACACACAGTTCGGAGCAGGAGGAGAAGGAGGAGGCCTCAGTCCAGATCCAGCTACACCCAAAATGATTCATTAGCTGGTTGCAATCAGCCCCAGAACTGACACATGCACCTTCGGCTGTCTCTGGCCGCGACTCCGACTTCGATAGCAGAGCCCGCCCAGACATCGGTCCTCGAAGGAGTGAGGATGGAATTGGGGCTACGAAACGGAGGCTGATTTGCATCGAACACGTGAGATTGCCTGGAGCTGCTGCAGGACAGCCTCCGAGGTGTCCGAGGTGTTGATTGCCAGCGGCAGGTCTCCCTCTCCCCGGGCCCCTACCCGGGCACAATGAATTAAAAGAAATGTCCGCTGTCGTCGCTGGCGCTGCTTGTTTAATCGGAATATTTAAATTATTCGCTGATTAAAACCCAGAGACGGATCAGTTCGAGTGGGGTTCTGTCTGGCTTTTGCCTTGCTCCGATTCCGATCCTGCCTTTAGCTGCCTTTACGTAGGAGTAGGATTCTCGGGAATCGCGGAAGCGGACTCACCCTACTCCGCGGCAGTTGAAGAGAGAAGAATCTTGTCTACAAATGGAGATGGAAGAGTTGGGATTCTGTGGCTTCTCTGCTGCATATTTATATGTCTTACTTAGTGGCCACTACTCTAACCGAGGTATCTTAGGCGCAGCGTTGTTACCTGGCTTAGCTAACCAACTGCCAGTTCCAATCGCTAGGCGCACTGCTATCGCCGCCCAGCGACCTTGTAACCCATTACACGAGGTGAGACGACCGCCCACAGCTGCACTCGATAAAATTCAAATGAATCGCACAGAACGAAAAACCCCAATTAATTGGGCCTCAAACCTGGTATATAAGCCTCGGATGCACAGCTAGTTCTAAGCTCAGTCCCACCATGAACGGAGTAACTTCTCTTGTGCTGCTCGTGTCAGCTCTTTTTGCTTTCGAAGGGGTCCACAGTAAGCCCATGGGCAATGTGATTGACTGTAAGTTTAACTCAAATCTTCCTGAAGGGAATATTCTTCAATCTTAATCTCTTCGTTTACACAGTGGACAAGTTCTTTGAGGAAGCGGACACCAATTCCCAGGAGCGCGTGGTGGGCGGCTACGATGTGCCGGAGGACGAGTATGTTCCCTACCAGGTCTCTATGCAGTTCCTCACTCGCAACGGCCAGAAGCGGCACTTCTGCGGTGGTTCCCTGGTGGCTTCAAACCGCGTCCTTACCGCCGCCCACTGTGTCAATGGCCAGAACGCCAGCCGGATCAGTGTGGTGGCCGGCATCCGGGATCTGAACGACTCAACCGGCTTCCGATCGCAGGTGCAGTCGTATGAGATGAACGAGAACTACCAGGAGCTGGTGACCAGCGATATAGCCATCCTGAAGATTGACCCTCCCTTCGAGCTGGACGAGAAGCGCGTCTCCACCATTGATGTCAGCGGTTCGGATCTGGTTGGCGCCGATCAGGAGGTCCTGCTCACCGGCTGGGGCTCGGTCTTTCACTTTGGCACAGGACCCTTTGCCAAGTATCCCACGGTGCTGCAGAAGCTCAACTACAAGACCTTGAGCAATGCCAGGTGCAAGGAGACCATGACCCAGCTGACGGACACGGAGATCTGTGCCCTGGAGAGGTTCGGCAAGGGAGCTTGCAATGTGAGTTTGAAAATTGCATAATCTAATAATATGTAATATAATATTCTTTATGTTCCAAGGGCGACTCTGGCGGCCCTTTGGTGATGAAGAGTGGTGAGACCTTGCGGCAGGTGGGCGTCGTCTCCTACGGCACGGCTTTCTGCGCCTCCAATAGTCCCGACGTCTACACCAGAGTGTCCATGTTCGATGGCTGGATCAAGGAAAGAATGGCCTAACCGGAGCATATTCATTCATAAATAAAGACTCACCTTTGGAAACAACTTTCTCTGACTAAGTGAACTCAACTTCAGATATTCGCAATGACGCTAACTGGGTTACGTTGCCAGCAGAATGAATGGCTCATTATAATTTCAATTTCAAGAGCAAATTTAATGGCATAAGCAAGTGGCCCAGATATCTGCGGTATCTATGCAAATTCCCTGTCTAATGGGGGCCAAGTTTTTATTTAAGAAGCGCGGCAGATGTTAGACCCAGAGCACTAACCAACCAGCGATGGGCCTGACTGAGCTGCTGTTGATCGGAGTACTAAGTGTGGGAGCCGCTCTGGGCCGGCTGAACTGTGAGCTGCGATGGAAGTTCCATCTGACGCATTTACTTAGAATTGAATCTTTCTACAGCCCGCCAGCCCAGCGGCTATACACCGCACCGCATTGTGGGTGGCTCCGATGTCCCGGCTGGAGAGCACGTTCCGTACCAGGTTTCCCTGCAGTACAGTACCCGAGGTGGTCAGATGCACTTCTGCGGTGGCTCCATCATCGCCCCCAACCGCATCCTAACTGCCGCCCACTGTTGCCAGGGTCTCAATGCGAGCCGCATGTCCGTGGTGGCCGGGATCCGGGGCCTGGACGAACGGGGCTCTCGCTCCCGGGTCTTGTCCTACAGCATACATCCCCAGTACCAGGAGCTGGTGACCAGCGACGTAGCCGTCTTGTCCATTGACCCACCGCTGAAGTTTGACAATGCCAGCATCAGTGCTATCGAATTCCGCGGCAAGGAGTTCGTGGGCGGCGGCGTTCCCGTGACCCTCACGGGCTGGGGCCTCCGACTGCCGGTGCCCTTTCCCTTCCTGGACAACATCAACTATCCAAACACGCTGCAGCGGATGAGTTACCACACGATCACAAACAGGGAGTGCAGGGATGCGGGCATGGAGAGCGTTACAGATACGGAAATATGCGCCCGGGGTCCCTTCAGGGGAGCCTGTTCGGTGAGTCCTTGGTGAACTCCAGATATTCTCAGGACCTCATTGTGTTTTCTACTTTCAGGGCGACTCTGGAGGACCGCTGGTAACAACGGACAAGGGTCTGAAGCAAGTGGGCGTGGTGTCCTACGGACTGGTTGTCTGCGGACTGTTCATCTCCCCGGACGTCTACACCCGGGTGTCCACCTTCAGCGAGTGGATTGAAGGCCAACTGGCGTCCTAGATGGATTTATTCACTTGCAGGAAACATAAATTTAACACAGAATAGAAACAAATAAAATCGTGCTGCTTCCATTACTCGGCTGCTGCTTCGGCGGGTGCTTCTTCGGCCGGCGGTGGAGCCTCCTCCGCCGGAGGGGCCTCTTCGGCCGGCGGTGCAGCTGCCTCTTCGACGGCTGCTGGCGGCGCCTCTTCGACGGGTGCTGGAGGTGCCTCTTCGGCGGGCGCTGGAGGTGGCGCCTCGGGGGCAGCAGGAGGTGCCTCCTCGGGGGCAGCAGGTGGTGCCTCCTCGGCCGGCGGGGGAGCCTCTTCTGGGGCTGGTGCTGGTGCTTCCACAACTTCTTCTGTCGGAGGCGCTTCTGGCGCTGGTGGTTCCTCTGTCGGCGGCTCTGCCTGAACCTCCTCCGGAAGAGCAGTGGCCGCTGTTTCCAATCGGGCCTGCGAAGGTAGAACGCTGGGCGCGGCAGTTCCCGCTGCTGTTCCCGCTACTGTTCCTGCTGCTGTATCCGCAACAGTGGTCGCTGCTGTGTCAGGTGCCGATGTATCTGTGGTCACATTCCCCACAGTAATCGAGGATATGCTCTTCTCGAGCGAACGGTTACTGTCCGCACATGGATCTGTTATCTGCTTCGTGGTGACGCGCTGCAAAACCAAGGAAGAAGCACTCAGGAATTTGGATCTTTAGCTGATTTGAGAACGAAGCTAAGCTCGTTTTTTCTGTATTTCCGAAACTCACCAGCATCACGTGACGGAAGAAGCGCTGAAGAACCAGGGCAGCTTCATTTCTGCGTCTCTCCTCCTCGTCGTCCTCCTTCTCCTGCGGGTGACCAAGAAGGGATTAACACTCAAAAAGATCGATACCCATAAGAATGCAATATTCACTTACCGTGGCACAAGTGCACACACAGATTTCCTTCGGGAACTGGGAGCGCACCCAATATCCGCGCCAAGCCGCCTGAATGGTGATGGCCGCCTGGTTGCGCTGAGCCGTCTGGAGACGCTTGAGCTCCCGGTCGCGGAAGTACTGGTAGAGCACCTCGGTGCCATCGGTGCCGCGCTGCGCGGACATGTAGGCCTCCACGAAGCGCTTGTAGGCAGTGTCAATGGCCGGCCGCGACATGTTGAGCTCCTCCTCGGTGAACTTGCACTTGACCAACAGCTCCTCCAGCATATCGACGTCTTCAAAGTTGATCGTCTCCTTGCCGCGCCGCATATCGCAGCGCCGCTTCTCGAGGAAATTGGTGAAGCACTCCTCGAGCACCTGGCTCATCATCTCGGACTTCTCCCTGGACAAGTCGCAGATGCACAGGTCCGAGATGATGCTGTCCACTTGGCGCAGAGATCTGTCCAAAATTGACTTGGCCACTGATCATGGGGATTTTGTTACCTCATTTAATGATGCACATCGACATTAACTAAAATTTTGGTTAGCACTCACCCAAGGCCTTCTCCCTGGTCACGATCACCGAGTGCAGATAGTCAATGATGAACTGGCAGAGGCACTCCTTCGTCGGCTGGCAACGCAGCACCTCGCGCGTTATGTCCGAAAGGAGTTCCGGCAGTCCTTCCGGAACGCTGATCGCCTGCTGGCGCATCTTTCCGCGCTGAATCAGGTAATTCATGATGAGTTTGCTTATTTACAAATTGAAGATAACCAAGATAACCAGGGGTGTGCCGATATTCGACAATTTTGAGCAGAGTACAACTTGGAGAGGAAGGGTGTGTGAGTTTGGGGTAATCAGAGCTTTGAGATATGTTAAAACGGGTGCTGTGATGAGTGCCTAATTATGTACTAATAAATCTAAAATAATAGTACTGTATTATTATATATATAAATTACAGCATCGCCTTAAGAGGGAACTCTACATTTTTTTCGGCGCTGCCTAAAAGTATGCCTCACGCTGCTAACTGAGGAAGCTTATCCTATAATATGAAAACATGCGTTTGTTATTAGACTTTGACTCCCACAGATTGATAAGTAAAATTGATTTGTGTTTTGCTTAATGCTGGCCTGATTTTTACTTACAGGAGCTATAAGTCCGAGGGTCTGCATATCTTACATTATTCGGAGACAAAGTCCATCTCTACTCTGCTGTAGGCAAAACCCTTCCACAGCAATATGGAATGTGCCCTCGGTGTTTAACACCACGCAGCACATGCCAACAAAAGTGGGTGTGTATCGTGGATTTGCATTGCTAAATGCTGTGTTTCGCGGGAATCGGAAATCAGCGAGCTGTTGGCTATATATACTTATTTTCAAAAGCGTTGAACCGCCTTTCTCTTTCATTTCTCTCCCTCTGATCTTTAGCCCGCCAACTCGGTAATTTTTCAAAAAAAAAGCTCGGAAGCAAAGAACTGTTTATTATGGATTTTCCTATATATAAATATATAGTGATATATGTTTCAGAAAGGCGTTGGGTCTGATGAAGAGGGTTTTCAGTACCATTAAATACCATAGATGTACCTTTTGATGTATGTGTGGTTAATGATAACCAAATGAAGAATATTTTTGATATTAATTATATTTGATATTAAATTAATTATACAAGACAGTATTTCTAATTTTGAAAATTATTGACCTTTCAATAAAATTTAAATGTTTATCTTAGAACCCCCATTGAACCCCCAATGATACGCCCCTGTTGTCGTTGGCACAGCTGGAAAGCTACCTATAAAAGCTGTTTGCCTCGGATCCATTTGGATCCACTCGTTGCTATCGCGAGCCCCACGAAAGCTCCAGCGGCGTCGATCGCAGCTGGCACCACGGGCTCTGGGATCAGTTGGACGAGTGCGAGAGCGGAGGAATGCAGCAGCTGATCAGAGTAGCGCGGAAGCTAGGTGAGGATTTGTTGTGACACCCCCCCAGAGCTGATTACCATGTCCATGTGCAGGTCAACGCTCTGGCGGAGCTTGGAGCTTGGCCAGAGGAGGAGTGTCAAGTGGGGACAGGGGAATCGCCTGCCTGGCCGCGCTGTCAGAGACCCACCAGATTCTGCAGAAGACCTGCCGAGACTTTGCCAATGCAGAGTTGGCGCCCCGGGCTCGCCACCATGATCGCGAGGAACTATATCCGGCGGAACAGGTCCGGAGGCTGGGAGAACTTGGACTCCTGTCGGTGGCGATAAAGGAAGAGTATGGTGAGTTTATAATATGCTAATTTTTTAGCACATTTAGAATTATATGCAACTAAATAGTCAAGATTACCTTTTGTGTAGTTTATGAATTTTGAAAATTCTTGGAATAGTTGTTGTCCAATTACATAAGCTTAAATTTTGAGCTGCAAGCTAAATACACCCGACATATACATAGCTTTTGGATAGCTTTTATTGGTTCTGAAAGTACATTTTCCAGACCCTTTGGTTTTACTTGTAAAGTGCAATTAATCCGCAAACACAAGCTTTGAGGTTTCGAGTATCTTCTAATCGAGTTTTATACCCGCAGGTGGTTCCGGACTGGACTACCAGGCCTACGCCATTGGCATGGAGGAGGTGGCTAGGGGAGACGCCGCCGTGTCCATCGTGATGGGCGTGAACAACCTGTTCCTTGGCGCAGTGCAGCAGCACGGAACCGAGCAGCAGAAGCAGGACTTCCTCGTGCCCTACACCCAGGGCGCCCACATTGCCTTCTACGCTCTGTCGGAGCCGGGCAACGGATCGGATGCGGGGGCAGCCAGCACCACGGCCAAGAAGCAGGGAGATGGCTACCTGCTCAACGGGACCAAGGCCTGGATATCGAACTCGAAGGAGGCCAGTGGTGGGCTCGTGTTCGCCACCGTGGACAAGGCCCTGAAGCACAAGGGAATCACCGCCTTCCTCACGCCCAAGGATGTCCCGGGCCTGGCCATAGCCAAGAAGGAGAGCAAGATGGGCATGCGGGCCAGCTCCACCTGCCAGCTGGTGCTGGAGGACGTCCAGGTGCCCCGATCCCGAGTGCTTGGAGCTCCTGGCGACGGCTTCAAGATCGCCATGCAGTCGCTGGACTGCGGCAGGATCGGCATCGCCGCCCAGGCAACGGGAATCGCACAGGCCGCCCTGGAACTGGCGGTGGACTACTCCCAGAAGAGGATCGCCTTCGGGAAGCAACTGTCGCGCATGCAGCTCATCCAGCAGAAGCTGGCGGAGATGGCCACCCGGGTGGAGACCGCCCGGCTGCTCACCTGGCGCGCCGCCTGGCTCAAGGACAACGGAATGCCCATCACCAAGGAAGCGGCCATGGCCAAGCTGCACGCCTCGGAGGCGGCCACCTTCTGCGCCCACCAGTGCATCCAGGTGCTGGGCGGCATGGGCTACACCACGGACCTGCCCGCCGAGCTCTACTACCGCAATGCCCGCGTCACGGAGATCTACGAGGGCACCTCGGAGATCCAACGGATCGTTATAGCCAACGCCGTGCTCCGGGAACTGGGCAGGGAGTGACTGCGACCGGGACTCGGCTCCAAATTTGTGCATTTACTCCTAAGAGGAAGTCCCTTTAAGTTGTGATTAATTTAATTCAGACAAGTGCATTTATAGATTTAAATTTAAATTAACAAAATTATATTAAACATCCGTTAACAGTTCGTGTGGAAATCAACTAAATATGTTTAATTTAATAACAAGGTCCAACATTTATTTATTTAAATCCTTCCTAGAGCTACTTTTTTAACTCCCTAAGAGTTACTTTATTTATTTTAATTTAATTTTATTCGTTTTTTAAATGTTTTGCAGTGTGACCAGGCACGGAAAAAAGGGATCACTTTACGACATCTGGGCACACTAAATCGCTCAGCAACCAGTGCTGCCCATCGGCGCATTTCAGCACCCAATGATGCCAGACTCTCCGAAGATGAGCGCCCAGTGCTGCCCATGTTTATCGTTGGAGCCTTTAAGCAATGTTTTCCACCTATCGGTGTTTTCAACCTTTTTACGGTATGGTGACGCTGGTGGTTTAAAAGTCTGGTAACAATTGTTTATTTTGGCTTTTTCTAGCTTTTTCCAAGAAGGGTTGGCAGCACTAAATCAGGTTTTGAGTATTTTTGTTTTTCAAAAGTTTTCCGAATGAAATGACGGCCAACCTGTTGAACCTGAACGTGGACACGCTGTTCGAGCAGCACGGCGTGTCCGAGATCGACGCGGTGCACAAGAAGATCCAGACTCTGGTGGAGAACAAGCGCGAGGAGCTGCGCACCCATGTCGGGTGAGTGATGTGGCACTGCGAAAGGTGAATCCAGTTTCTAAACGGCACCCAAATCCTTGCAGAGAGCGGTACCGGGACCTGCTGCAGGCGGCGGACACCATTGCGGCGATGCAGACGTCGGCCGGCACGCTCATCGAGCAGGTGCGCCACGTGCAGGCCAACTGCCGCAGCCTGAACGAGCAGCAGCTCCTGGGCTTCCAGTCGGCGGCGAATGCAGGTGCCAGCACGGCGGACAGTCGCCCGGAGGCGGCCCTGCATCAGCGGAGCGCCGGGCGGAAGCTGCAGACGTACTACGGGACCATGGCGCAGATCAAGCTGCTCACTGCCTTGCCGGAGCTGATCTGGACGCACCTGGACAACGAGCGCTTCTACGCCGCCGCCGAGCTGTTCATCTTTAGCCGCCACATCAGCACCGGCCTGCAGCTGGATGGCCAGAGTGCGCTGATGCAGAAACTGCCGGTGGCCCGCAAGCAGTGGGAGATCCTGCGCCCCTTCCATGTGACCATCAAGCAGGCGGTGCTGGCCGCCCTGGAGCGGGAGGAGCTGGTGCCCGCGGTGGCCGTGGACTGCCTGCAGAGTCTGCTGCTGCTGGATAAGAGCGATCTGGGTGCTGTGCTGCAAACCTTCCTGAGTCTGCGGTCCTCCGCCTTCCTCAGCTGCCTTCAGAGCAGGCCCTCGGAGTCGCGGCGCGTCAAGGAGCGTATTCTGGCCAGCTTGGGCGTGCTGAATGACACCGTGGAGCTTCTGGACAAGTGTCTGTTGGGTAAATAGCCACTTATTTTTATGTGGAATCTTCTGAATAGGGTAACAAGCAGCGAGAGAGTCAAGTTAATCAAGAGAATCTCCCCTATGCGTATCCTCGAGTTCCGTAGAATTCGTAGAGCTTCACTAGGCGTATGGGTGTAGGTTGAGTGGTGCTGCAGACATATCACGTAGTCAGTTTTGTCAAATTTAGATCCCACGTAAATATGAATCGTATTTCGTTTCTACAAATTATATTTTCAACAGACAATGGCCTTCTGTTCACCCGGCTGGCGGACTGTGCTTCCTCAACGTGCCCGCCCAGCATCAGCCGAATGGAGAGCAGCGAGCGGCAGCTGGCCCACCTGCTGCCAGACATCATAGCTGGCTTCCGTCCGCAGTTCGAGGTGCCCCAGCTGACACCTGAACAGCTGGGCGCTGCGCTCAAGCAGTGGCTGGACAAGATGAACGCCCTCGCAGCGGCTCACCTGCAGCAAGTCTTCGCTTTGGTCAGTAACATGCAGACCATCCAGGACATCAAGGCGGCGGCCAGGTCGAATGGAAGGCCAGACTTCGTGCACCTGGAGAAGCAACTGCATTTGGAGCCCAGCCAGCTTGACTTCTACGCCCGCAAGTATGTGCCGCTGATCAACGCCCGAGTGCGGGAAATAATCCGCAGCAGCTGGGCGGCGGCCATGCAGCAGACCTACGAGCGGGTTCTGGTGCTCATCGAAGCCGGACTGGTCCAGGCGCCGCATGAGATTTGGCGGGAGCAGAGCGACGATCTGCCGCTGAGCTTGGCGGCGGCCCTCAGTGATCAACCAAAGCGACTGGCCAACCGGACGAAGGGATACGACGGGGCCACCGTGGAGTTGTGCAAACAGTTCGACTCGCAGCTGGCGGATATTGTCCAGGAGCTAAATGTGATGCTCCAGGAGCAGGCCACGCGGTCGGAGGACAAACTGTCGCTAATCACGTTCCTCCGCGAGACAGCCCAGGAGCAGCTTACTGAGTATCTGACCAATCTGAAGGGACTGCAGTTGAAGGAGCGCCCTGCCCTGCTCCTGGCTCTGCGCAACAGTCTCGCCTTGGTGGAGCTGTGTCCCAACCTGAAGCTCTGCTTCTGCCAGCCCTCTAGCTGGCGGCAGTGGACTGCGAACCTGGCTGGTGTCGGCATTGAACACTGGCAGCGCATCTGCGGGCTAATCGAGGAGGAAATGCTCAGCTTCTGGCTGCTCATTGTGGACGATGTGCTGGCGGGCCACAGTTGCGAGGACAAGCTGCCAAAGGTCATCAACCACGAAGTGGTCTTGAGCGATTTTGCGGTAACTACAAGCTTTAATTACAACTTGCATATTTTATTTGTATCTCTTAATTTATCTTTCAGCTATGGCAGACCTTGACTCTGGAGCAGCGCGACGAGGAGCAGGATAAAAGTGTCCAGTCAACGATCCGCATTCCCAGCCAGCCGCGCATCTCCCTCCAAACGTATCTCCATCAGTTGATCCAGGGACTGAATATGGCCGTACCCCAGACATTGCCCCCCAAGGTGTTGCACGCCTTTAACCAGCGTCTTTTGGGGAAACTACTCTCCCATTACGAAGGACTCACCTCGGCGGAGGGCACCAAGTCCAGCCAGAATGTTGCCCTGCAGCTGTACTTCGACCTGAAGTTCCTGGAGCGCGTGTTCGCCATCACCCGTGAGGAACGGCTTCTTTACGACCAGATCCACGCCCAGCAGAATCAGCTGCGCGACTGCATCGACCCCTTCGACTTCGAGCTGTTCGCCGAACACATTACCTCGCATGTGGCTCGAGCTTCGGGTCGCCTGCAGGGCGAACTGGGAGTGCTGACGCCATCGACAGCTGCTCCAAGTCAGAGCAGTGCTTTGGCCCACGAAGCCGATCCCAATGTGCTGTGCCTCAGCTCGTCCGGTTCCACGTCGCTGTGGTTCCCCCTGCTGCCAATTGTGATGCCCCAAGCTGCCGGAGGAGGAAGGACTGCCAGCGAGCGGAAGGTCTTAGCTCCGGAGCCGACGGAGAAAGTAAGTCAAACGCCAGTGATTATTTTCCTTCTTTATTTTTGCAATCTTTATCGAGCTGTAATTATCTGTTCCAACGTTTCTCTCCTAGGATTTCGTTCTATTGCTATCCTAAGTCACTACGTAGTTGCGTCGTTTGCTCTGGTTGGGTAGGAATTGTACTTGATTGTTGATATTTCGTTACCCTTACTAGTTTGCATGCTGCATGGTTGGCTTTACCTAACAAACATTTTGAGCGAGTCGCAGTGCCTCCCCTGCTCTTATTAGATGCTTCATTTCCGAATTGGGAGGCTCTTCAAACTGAAGCCGCAGTTTAATTAAACTAATTTGGTTCGGCCAGCAATAAATAACCAGAATGCCGCAAGACAAATTTTAATTAGGTGCAACTTGCTGCCGGTCCCCAGCTCTCTCCACTTCGTCCGCAAGTGCTTGGGAAAAGTTTCGAGACTCGAAGCCGAAACCGAAATTTCCAAGTGGATGGCCAGGCCATCGGCAGGATGATTGTGTGTACATTATAAGTGTGCGTGTGTGGTCGGAGACTGAGTGTGTGAGTGCTATGGATGCTAATTAATGAATCGCTGCAATTATTGAAATCAAATCGCTGGGCAAACGCTAATTTATGGCCTCGGCTCCTTGGTCGTTTCTCGCATGTTTTGTAATTAGCTGCGATCTCCGACGGTATAAATCGTTCTCTAATTATGTCTGCCTTCTGTTTGTCCTTCGTTTGCTGTTCGCCATAAATCTGAGAGTTCAACCGCAAATTAACAGATTAATCAGACAAACTACCAATTAATAGTACTAATTAATTAATAACATTTCGCCTTTCCCCCTATCTCTACGCTCTCACCCCCAGATAGCGCCAACCACCACGACACCGACGCGGAAGTCCGGGGGCAGTGGAGCCCGCAAGGCAGACGGCGGCAAGTCCAAGTCGAGCGCAGCCTCCTTCTTCGGGATGTCCCAGGAGTGGTTTCGCTAGAAAAGTCAACTCAAGTGGCCTGTGAAGTGCATCCGAGTGGAATTCGGAGGGGCCTCGCGCAACTGTTCCATTGTTAAGCTGAGCACTCGAAATGTTTAACCTGTAATCCGTAGCCTGTAGCCTGTAGCCAGTATCCGGTATTCAAACACGTTTGTAAAATGGGCGCAGCAGCGCCAAGTAATAATCGTAAGAGAGTCACATAGATATATATTACAGATACATATTCCCTGATACCGCGTTTAATTTCAGCTTAATTCTAAATTTGTAATTTTTAATGCGCTTTGATGTTTGCCACCGTTGCTATTTCTTGCCTCCTTTCTTGCCACCGCCTGCGGCTGCCTTTGGCTCCGGTCCTTTCTTGGCTCCACCTTTGTCACCACCGCCTCCGCCTTTGTTTTTATTTCCCGCACCGGCTCCAGCAGCTGCTCCTGCACCGCCGCCTCCTTTTTTCTGTGGGCAAAGAAGAAACACGGAAAGATTTCTCTTTGAGCTGTGACTCGGCAAATAATGAGCCACGGTTGTTTAAAGTTGGCAGCAAAGTCAGTTAATGAGAAAAAGGTTAGTAGTGTCGCGGTATTGCAATGGGTCTCTCAGTCTAAAGGGTGGGGAAAGCTAAGGGCTTTAAAAAGCACTTTTATTTAAGCTTGTGCAATAATAATCTAATTAATTATTAAACTCTATTAAGAATTTGAATTTAAATGTACAAAATATAATAATTTTAGTTGTCTCTAGGGTACATTTCCTCCTCTTCTCCCCTCTCTACTATCAAACCTAATTAGGTTAATTTATAAAAGTCTTTTTAATTTGTTACTTTCTGTCGGGGAAAGTTTTGCAATATTAAAGGTTCTATTAGGGCTAAAAGCAAACTGTTTTTAGAGTTTAGACGAGAATTATCAGTAAGTTGACTCACAATTAGTACGCTAGTTGCATAACACAAATATTGCTTACATTGCCGCCACCCCCTCCGCCGCCTCCTCCTCCTCCGCCGCCGCCACCGCCACCCTTATTTTTACCCATCCTTCAGTATCAACTTCTTGGGGCAGCAATTATTCCGATTATTTAATTTATTTGGTTTGGCTCGCGGCTGGTTGTGGGCTTTCGGCACGAACTAACTCTGGCCACAGCTGGCAAATTGCAACTAATAAGCATCGCCAGAGCCGCAAAGCGAGGTGCATGAAATTAAATCATTTGGCCAGGAAAAGAAGGCCAAAATAAACGTTGAGAGCAAAACACAGAATGCACAACAACACCCGACGGCGAAAGGCGGAAGCCCGAGAGAGCCTTTGCTTTTTTTTCTATTTTCGATTTTCTGGGTGTGAAGGTGAGAGTGGTTAGGAGAGTGGGCTACCGCTGCAATGGCCAATGGCTCTTAACTGATTTAATCATCGCCCTGGCATCTCTCCCCCCCTCGGGACCGGAAGCTATGGCAAGTGGCTCTCTGGCGGCGACTGTTGGATTATTTTGTATTTGGCACTTTCATTCCCATTCCGATTTTGTTTTCGGGGTCTGCATTTGCATTTGGCCATGTCCACACCCCGTCGCCACCTGTTCCCCAAGGCCACGGCATTGACATTGGTCACCTCGCGCGCTTTTGGTCTGGTCTGCCAATGGCCAATGGAAGGCAATACGCTGATAATCCCACGGCTCAGTGACGTAGCCCACGGATACGGGCAGTGCAGCAAGGCGGTATTTATAGATGCAACGAGAACCGAGAACCGAGGGAGCTCTCTGGGGCTAAGAGAGGGATTTTCGGATTTAAATGGCCAAAGAGACATGGTAGGAAGGGCGATTGAATTCGTAGATATATGAATGCAGAAAGAGTATGGTGAATATGGCGAGCACACAATTGAATCAGGGATAAATGGTTAAGTTGCTCAAACCAAAATCATGTCATTAATTCTCTTGGATAAATACGAAAATGCGGACAGTGGGTTGAATCCATGTAAACGGAAAACATAGGTAAGATAAATAAACCTAAGCTAAGCATAATGCTTGGTTAATTCTAATGAAAATTATAGCTTAAACCTAATACATAATAATGTCATATTGCCACAACTGCATTTATCAAGTATCCGCCAGGTTGCCGTTGGAAGATTTTACTAACGAGCAGATGTAAAATTATGCTAATTCAGGCATCTTAAATCTTTTTAAATACATTTATAAGACTGCCTCTTAGTTACAGGGACTTAATGCAGACGGAAGCCTTTTATTTTCGCTAGGGAAATATTCGTTCTCGATATCGAAATTAAAATGACTTTTGAGGCACCCAGTTTTTCATTAGTTCAACAACTAGTGAACCATAATTAACTCGTTGAAATTGGGTTTGGAAATGTCCCAATATCGACTACCTCAATGTAAGTATTTCTATTTTGCAGACATACTGCTTTTAGAAAACTCGACCCGAAATTCCATGTCTTTAATGTAACTACCTAGCTCCGTGCATATTTTACCAGCATGTCTGTGTCCTCGGCCCACCTCAGCTTAACTTCCATCTTTAATTACTGCCACAGCACAGCTGGTGGATGCCTAATCGGAATGGAATACATTTAACGGCCTTCCGCCTGCCTGCGCTCCAAAGGAAAAGAAAAATGTCCGAGTCCGATTTCTTCATATGCTAATTACAGTTATCAAAAAGTTTCTCTGGCGCTGGCACTGGACACAGGACCGTGGACACTGGACCCTGGAAACTCAATGCATACATAATGAGTCCTCCTACTTTTCCTGCTGCTGCTGCCACAGATGCTAGATACTGGGGGAGCCCGTGGTAAGGAGCTAAGGAAGACAGGAGGGGACACCGGTCGGTGGCACCTAATTAAATTAGATGTTTTATATTATGGTGAGCCATAAGTGAAACCGATATCAGCAGCCGGCTACCGAAATGAAAAGGAAAGCCCCAGCTCTCCCAAGGGGACTCAACAAGTAGGAATCTGCACATGGCAACGAGCATGAAACCAAATTAGAAGTGAAAAGTATGAAATAAGCTCATAAAATTACGCTCTCACATGCTTTGGAAGGAGGGGAAACGGGAACGGAGCTGGGACAGGTGACCCGTTGCCGGAGGCGAGGGCAACAAAGTCCTGCCGCTCCGGACATTTGCTGCAGGTGCTTCGGCCGAGAGTTGCAGCTGAAGGACGACGAGTCGGAGTCGGACAGACACTTTGAATTTAAACGAAATGGGCGGACTTTCCGGGACTGTCTAAATACATACATAAGGTCGAGAAGGATCTACGGGGATGAGCAGCAGGAGTTGGAAGCCAGGAGCTGAGAGCTGGCTCTGTAAAAGTGCGGAACTTTAATTAAGTTTTGGTTCTCCCAGCTGACTGACATCTTGAATTACAAATGAAAAACTTGTGTGCAGCAGCAGAAGGAAAGCAGCAAAGGAAGCGGGCCAAAGAAGCGACACGGAAAAAGGACGAATAAAAAGGCAGGACTTGGAAAAAAGCAGTGCATAATAACACACTGAACTGCAAGAGGTGGAGCTGCAGCAAAAAGGCAGCCTCTGCAACAGAATGCGAATAAGTTGCACAGCCAGCAATTCAGCGAAGGAAAATAGAGCGGAGCCCCCACGGATGGACAGCCCCGAGTCACTGGGCGGGAAACCCAAACAACTACCTTAGCCAGTTACCCAGTTAGCCAGTTGGCCAGCTGGCTAGTTGGCCGCCATAAGAATACCCAACTAAATGGGACCGCGGATTTCCACCAACTGGCGGTTCCTTAAAGTCCGGGTACCCCGAGAATCGAACAAGAGCCGCAGCGACAAAAATAGTTTCATTCATGCCGAGCCAAGAAAATTATGCACCGAGACCCAAACTACGGAATACCCTTGGGTATCGTGATTATCAACTTTCATTTCCTCCAAGTCTGTGTAAGTCCCGGGCATTGGTGACGTCTGCTAACGTTAGTTTCGGCTGCGAGGTATTTTTATCCGATAAGATAGCGCGCAATTAAGTTGAAGTACAGAGTCTGTAAGTCTTGAATTGGGTGCAAAAGACCTTATATTTTAGACGATTGATTGGCCAAGACTTAAAGTACATTCCGAATTAATGTTGTATTAAAACTAGTTTCCCATTCTTAATACAGAGCAACTAGCAGTCTGCTCAAGCTTGAAACTTCATCCACAGCCGAACTTCATCATCGGCAGCCCTGCCACAGAATTTGGTTTTAGTTCACGTGCCACCGGGAACGGAAAGTTGATTTTCCCTGCCGGCTGCCTGCTGCCGAACGCCGAATGCCGTCTGCCGTGGCTGGAAAATCAGGAAACAGATGTTTGCAAATATCTTGCAAGCAAACTTTTTCGCCAAGGTATTTAAATAGCGTTCTCGCTGCACCAACTTTTTGTCAGCCGCAGCGCCAAAAAAAAAAAAAATAAAGGAAATAAAACCTGAAAATCGCAAAGAATTGAGCATGGAGGGCTGGCCGAAAGGAAATCCATTCAATTGGGCAGATCTCGTTTGAAGGGAATGTCCCGAATTATCGTGGCTACGCTCAATGGGATATCATGCTGCATTCATATCGCAGCGTCGCCTAAATATACTTTTAAGTAAACCCAACTGAACACATTAAGAGCTCGTGGCAATGCCGATAATCCGCACGGGTGACTAATTAAAATGTTGGAAAAAAATGGGCAAACTTTCCATTCCATTTCTGATATCACTTCGTCGGTTGTCTTGAGGTATTCCTGGCACAAAGTCCAAATTTGTATTAACCAAGCGCATGGTACCCCTCAAAAAGCTTGTATAATCTTTTGATATGCAACCCCACAGGGTTTGCACATTATCAAAACAAACTCAGGAAAAATATATTGCTCGTGATATTTATATTTATCATGGGAATTGCCAATCGATTTAAATATACGGAAAGCAATAAGAGCTTGTGTTTGTAAATAAATAAGTCGCAGCTATTTCCTTCCTGTAATCGTGACCCAAAGTCGTAGCAGTCCCGATCCCTATTACATAAGGCCCAGATAGAGGGAAATCCCAGACGCGGAACAAAGATAAACTGTGAGGCAATTAGGGCTGGATGGTCGTTGCCATTGACTGGTCAATGGCCAAAATTTAATCACGCTTATCGTGACTAAGGACACCCTTCAATTAAAGAAGCCCGCACAAGCTATCCGATTAGCTTTTCATAATATATGCATACACGGGGCCAACTTTGGTCACTGCCGTTTATCTTTCATTGATACCTTGCACTTAACCTAGGCCATGCTTATCGCTGGCGATAAGCCCCGTGGGATCCGCGTCTTTATAAGTAGGCCCTTGGCCCGGACAGCCCACAGATACTGGCCGATCTTTCGGGTGTGCACTAAAACTCAACTCTCGCAGCAAATATGTCCAAGTTACCCTGCAGCTACGATGCGGAGAAGCGGATCTGGAAGGGCATGCCCCAGTACACCCCCTTCAAGCCGGACACCTCCCTCGGCCGTATCATCTTCAGGAACATGAGGAACTGGCCCCAGAACGTCTGCCAGGTGAGTTGACACCTGCTGCTGATCCTGCTTCTGCTACCAGGACCTTTTCTACCTGTCTTGTGACTCGACAGATTTCGGACACCGAGGGTGTGGAGGTCACATTTGGTCAGGCCCTCAGCTGGGCCGTTCGCATAGCCCAGCACTTGAAGAGCCGCGGGCTGGACCACAAGGATATCATCGGCATCTCCGCCAAGAACACCACCTATGTGATGCCCATCGCAGTGGCCTGTTTCTTCCACGGAACGCCCTTCCAGTCGGCGAACCCCATTCTCGAAGAATGTGCGTATTACTATTTTATATTAAATTCGTTTTAATATTTATATATTCAATATTTTGTGTACTTTTTATATTTCAGCCACCCTGAAGCACTTGTACACCATCTCTAAGCCAAAAATAATCTTCACCGATGCCGTGCACTATGATAAACTGTACTCGGCCACCAGTGACTTCAAGCCAGAGATTATCCTCACCACCGGCACCAAGGAGGGAGTCCTCAGCATACAGGATCTGCTGCATCCGACCAAGACGGAGTTTTACTACCAGTGAGTGGGGAATAAATATAATAATTATAATTATATAATTATAATTTTGCTCATATTAGGCCCACACCCCTAAAGGAAGGACCCAAGCAGACGGTGGCCATCCTCACTTCCTCTGGCACCACTGGAATGCCCAAGGCTGTGTGCATCTCCAACGATATCCTGACCCAGGAGACTATGTAAGTTGGGTTTTCGCAGTTCTACAAATAGTTAAACTTCCATGTGGAAATTTCTGACCCAATACCTTTCCGGCTGCAGCTTCGTCAACTCCAGCGACACCATCTTTATCTCGGCCAGTCTGGACTGGATCACGGGTCTGTGGGCAACCATCTTTAGCACGGTGAACGGCTGCACTCGCATCATCAGCAGCAAGCCCTTCACCGCGGACTACTTCGTTCACCTGGTGAGCAAATACCGCATCACGTACGCCCTCATCCCGCCGGAGCACTGCTGCGCCCTGCTAGACTGCCCCACGGCCACGCCGGAGGCTATGGGCAGCCTCACCAAGCTGAACTTTGGCGGCGGCCGCATGACACAGGCCACCTTGGAGAGGATCAAGAAGCTGGCGCCCAACGGAGTGCTCAACTCCTCCTACGGCATGACTGAGGTGGGCTTCATTGTGTTCAATCATGGACACTTGAAGCTAACGGCAGCCGGCAACCCGCTGCCGGGCATCCAAGTGAAGATCGTTGACGATGATGGCAACAGCTTGGGCCCGAACCAGACGGGCGAGATCATCGTGCACAACGGCTTCAACTGGAACGGGTACTTCGCGGACCCCGTGGCCACCAAGGAGATGCAGGACGAGGAGGGCTGGTTCCACACCGGGGACATGGGCTACTTCGACGAGGACGACTACCTGTACATGACCGACCGCAAGAAGGAGGTGCTCAAGTGGAAGGGCCTGCAGATGTGGCCCGCCGAGGTGGAGGCAGTCATCGACGAACTGCCGGAGGTGAAGCGCGTCTGCGTCATTGGCGTCTACGATGAGACACAGGGCGATGTGCCCGGAGCCCTGATTGTTCGTGAGGAGAACGCCAACCTCACTGCCCAGCAGGTGATAGACCACGTGGCCAAGCGGCTTCCCGACATCCAAAAGCAGCTGCGCGCCGGCGTCCAGTTCGCGGATGAGATCCCCCAGAACCACAACGGCAAGGCTGTGCGCCGCTATGCCCGCGACCTGTTTGTCGCCCTGTCTAAGAAGAACTGAAAACGCATCCTGTCCTGGTTAATGAAGTCCATGTATAAGCTTAAGTTTTTAGGTTAGAGAAACTGGCTGATCATTTTTTAATTGAATCGTACTTTTAAATGCTTGTTGAAAGTCGCTCACAAATAAAGAAACTGCTGATGAATGAAATCTTTGTAAATGTAAAAACCTTATCAGAGCCTAAGCTAGTACGTATAAATTCGTAAAAATTTGTTATTTTTGTTAAGAACTTCCAGGTTATTTGCTGTTTTCATTGGGTCAAGGGCTTGTAACAAAGTATTTATTGACGAATTTACAGCTGAAGTCACAGTCAAAAAACAATTGCCGAGAACATTTGATTAACGGTGCCATCCCATCAATTCGGTTATAAAAATATTGCGCCAGTTTGGGCGGGAATTTCGGCCATAACTCAAGTGGAACCGTGTCGCTGTGCGTTTATGGCTAAACACTTTCATGGGGTAAACAAAGAAGTGCCATTTTGAGCCAGGGGCCGTGACTCCTCCTGCCACGGCATAAAAAATCATTTTATTTAGTCATAAAAATCGCACGCATAGAATTGGCCAGGGGAGCGTCGAGGCCGCGTAGCCAAATCACGGGGGCCGCACAAAAAGAAGCTTTTCACGAAATTAAAGGTAAATAAAATGTTTATGAGTGGAGAGCAAGCGCTCGCTCATATGATTTCACATTCGATTGAATAACATTTACACACGCAAGCGGGCGCCGCCAAGGATTCGCAATCCGCGCCCGGATCCACATCCACGCTCGCATCCACGTCCGTGGGATCCGTCGGGGAATAGCAGGCACCCAAAGACGGGCAATAAATTCAAACATGTGCACATAAATTTTTATTTCGATTTACTGAGCCGCTGTCAGTCCTGTCCTGTCCCCGGCTCGGGTCCTCCTGCCGAGCCACTCCTCCCGCCTGCTCCCCAGTCGGTTTTATGAACTGTGAATATGTGCATGATGAAGTTGCCAAAGGATCTCGGCGGAAGTGAATCGTTCGGCATGCGGTTCCCTCGCTGTGCGTGTGTGTTTGCGGGTGATGCCTGTCAGAAAGGGGGCTAGGATCGAGGATGGAGTGTAGAGTGTAGGGTGTGGAGGGGGTGCCAAACGTCAACGGCATCACAAATTATTGCATCTCAGTGTGCTGGCAAGCTGACAGTGGATAAAATGATCAATTTAGCACTTATAAGTTAGGGAGTTTATACGTACAAACTACTCCCTACATTCTGATACCTTGGCTTCCTTTGGTGGAGCTTTTCCGGTAAAATTATTATTGTTAGAATATAGGTATTGTTACCGAAAAGAAGCCTGTTTTGCCCACAGTGAGCATCCGCAAAGTCTCTGACGGCAGCGAAAGGGGAACGTGTTCTGCCGCCAGTCAATTGACTTGTCTAGGCGGGGAAATGGGAATTCGGGTAAAAGTCAGCGGCAAATGATCCCCTCGTCTGCAGAGGTTAAATAACGAAAATGTCAACTCTTGATTGAAGACCCCGAAGAGCGACATTGCAGCTCAATCAGGCTTGAAATATGCACAAATCAAGCAAGAGTTTGGCTGCGCCAAAAAAGAAAAATTACAACAAAAAAGAATTACAAAAAAAGCCACATTGACCTTTGCCTCTTGTGAGAATTGAACTCACGGCCCCTGGTTTACAAGACCAGTGCTCTGCCACTGAGCTAAAGAGGCTCACGTTTTTCAGGTGTTCAAAAACCCACCTCAAGCCACCTTTCTGATTGCTCTTAGAACTCACAGTTAGGAATATTTCCCATAGTATCTCGCAGGTGCAAACAATACCCAGGTGTTTCAACAGTTGTCAACTGATAACTACTCGAGACCCGAACAACATGCGGCGGCAAGAGCCCATTCATTTGGGCAATCACTCAATTGCGTTGCCTAATTAAAACTGTGGAGATGGAGTCCAATTAGCAGCTACCCGAGAGATACATTTTCCCATTTTCCCACCTGTCCGTCTTGTGTCTCGTTGGCTCCGTAATTGATAGACCGGCGCACTGAGGCAAATACCCGAATTCGAGTGCAGCACTCACGCTTGTTTATTTGGCAAATTGGCAAATCAATTGCCTGAACTGAATAAGCTGCCACACATCATCGGCAACGCAGGCTAAGATGTATCTGTATCTGCATCTGTGGCATTCCCCTACGATTTCAATCGGAACCGCAAAAGTAATTGGCGCAATGAATGAAATTAATGAAACGCATCGGAATCTTGTGTGATCTTTGGCAAACACATTTGCGGTGACAGCCGGGGGTGCAAATGCAGATGGGCATAGAACAGAGCTGAGAATTCGACATTTTACCAGCCAGCAATGGAAGAAGATATATAAACGATGGAGGGAAATTTTCAACAAGCCATGCTCTGGAAAATCTTTCCAATTATTACATTCTTCCTGCCTTTAAGTTCTTTTTCCTAAAACCCTGACCTGTTTTATAGTTGATTCATCCCGTTTAAAGTTCATTTGCCAGCATATTATAAAAAGTCCAGCAACTTGCTGAGCTATTTCCCCTATTAAATATTTACAGATTTTTCTCTCAGCATTATTTCTTAAAGCACTCGATTAGGCTTTTCGAAAATGCAGGCAACTTTCAGTGAATTAAGAGCGTAGGCAAATATTTCCAAGAGCAAGAGCCAGAGCAAGTGGAAGCCGGCTGAAGCCGCTTATAAAGTGCAGGAACACGTATACGCACCGTTGCACCAGCAAACCTACCCCTCCCTCAACGGCGCCCCCCTGGACAGATTATCTGGCAGCAACAGCAGCATACTTAACAAGTATTTATCGAGTTTTTCAATATTTTTAATGCCACTTTAAATACTTGACGCGATTATTTTCCACCGATTTTGCTTTGCATACACACACACACACCTCTTTCGATATATACACACACATTTATAGTATATATAGCGCCGCCTTTCCGTGCTGCCTGCACTTTTTTGATCTCGCGAAAGTAAAGTTTCAAGTGCCAAACACACGCAAACTTTTTGCTCCGTTGCAGCAGCATGCAAGTTTGCTGCCACCGAGAGACATAAAACTTTTATAGAAGTTATTAAAAGTGCGACGAAATGAGAGAGAGGGGGAGGGGTATACTGAGCGAAGGAGACAGCGAGAGGGAGCGAGATCTGGTGGCAGGTCTCAGCGCCAAAGAGCTGAGAGAAATGATTCATTTGCCATTCAATAAATCTTCGCCTTACTTGACTACGCCAGGCAGATGCCCGCCAACTCTCACTTCCCCCACACTCGGATAAAATTCGTGGTCCAGAAATATAATAAAAATCCAAGCCATTTTAATGTTTCACTAAAAACCACATCTCGCAATCAAAAGCATCTTTTAGAAAAGCAATCGAACCGAAATGGTTTAGAGAACCAGTAAATGTTTATATTCACTTTTGGTTATCATTTCCTCTAACTATTTTAGAGTACTTAAATATTCATTATTGAATTAAATATTTAAATAGTTGCCTAATTTTCTTAGAGTTTATTCCCGGCGCCCAGCTATCGCGTTTCTGCATCGGACGGACGCTTTAAGTAATGACCATCAACGGCTGAACGCCGACGGCGCCAGTTTGTACATTGTTATCTGCTAAGGACTGCGGGATTATTCGGCGAATCCAAGGTGCAAGGATGTGGCCCGGAACCTAGCTCCGAGGCAACTCCTTCCCCGCGCTGCTCCCCGCACCCATTCATTATTCAAACGCATTAACAGAAGTTGTCCGGCTCGACTCCGGCTGTAGCAGGACAATTTTCGTGATATCCTTGACTTGGCATAACTTTGTCCAAAGTGGCCCAGGGCCTGCTCCGGCTCCGGCTGCAGCTCCAGCTCCTGCATCGCCCCCAGCTCCTGTGCGAAAAGTTTTCCTGCTGCACTCGAACAATAACACAGCCAAGTATTTAAATGCAAATTAGCCCCAAATGATGCAATCATAATGCAAGTGGCTCCGGGCCCGGACCAGAAGGCTTGAGTGGTCATGGGAATAGGAGGCGATGGCGATGGCGATGGCAATGGCAATGGCAGGGGAACTGCGGATGAAGCGAGACCGTGCAGCGAGTCTGCTCCTGCACGAGTGTAGGTTCCCCATTTAATTTCCACTTGCCTGGGCTCATTTAGCCCAATTTGGCAGCCACTCATAATTCCCACTTCTTTTTCTTTCGCTCAAATTAATTTCCACCTCTATTTTATCCATTTCTTCCTTTGTATCCTGTGGAGGAACAGAACAGAGCGGGGCTCGCTGTGGGTTCGGAAGATAAATGCGTTTTCAACACATGTTGTTGAAAGTTAATTTCCGAAACCGTTGCTCATTTATTTTAAATGTGCATTTAGTGTTGCTCTGCCCAGCTCGCATCTTTTTGTGCGCCTTCAACTGCGGTAATGCATTTTTGATCGTTGTATTCGGGCAATTCTCCGGCATCCTGATGCACTTTAAATGAGCCGAGAGTCCACTCATAGAATGGGCCGCCCGGAATTATTCAAATGCTTTCTTCCAATGCTTTCCCACGGAAGTGCCGGAGCTCAAATCCATATCCCAAAGCCAACTATTTCCAGCTGCTGCAAAAAGGCCAAAACTTGGCAATCGAATAGCCAACTCGGCCGCAAACACAATCAGCCCGCTCCCGAGAAATGAGCAACTTGAGAATTGAACCCGATGGCAGGACAAAGGCACACACAGCTCGGCTGTCCGGCTGGGAAGGAGAAACTTTTGGTGTTATAATCTGTACCGAATTTAAGTGCCCTGATATTGCTAATTAACCCACAGCCATTCGCACATGCATGGAAGCCATTTGCGAAATTGGAAAAACAAAGGCAACGGGCCACCGAAGACTTCTTGTGCCCGGTTGGTTGGTTGGTTGGTCGGTTGTACGGGCGCTCGGTCGGAGAGTGTAAATGTAATTGTGATTGGGTTGGTGTTGGCTGGCAGTTTATTATTTTGCCAGCTGCTCCTGAAATTGGGGTGGCTCTTGGATGTGTTCCAAGGCGATCCGCTGGTTTTTAGTCCGTCCAGCAGCACTGCAACGGGGCGTATGCGTGATATGTGCGACAACAATGCAAGCGAAGCAGCTTGGAGGAAACTTTTCAGATATCCAGCGCCTGTCTGTGAGGCGGAATCTGGCAATGAACGCTTGAGAACACACTTTAAAGTCCATTAGCGTTGAGTGGCCACAAAGAAGCAGTCACGAGGACAGGAAAAATTCGAGCAACTGAAGAACGGAATCAAACAATTGCAAGACGCATTGCATATTTATTTATGTATATTCGAATGTATTACAAATGTATATTTAGCACAATTTATTCAATTGACAAATTTCCAGTCTGCGACACTTGGCAGGGAAAAATATGGCCACAGAGCGAGAATGGAAATTTGTCTATTATTTGTGTTACTTTGCGGTTGTCAAAATATTGAACCCGCCATAAAGCAAAGGAAAAATCTTGTTCGTCTTTTATTGCTGCTGCTTTATTGAAGTTTTGCGGCGTGGAAGAAGCCAAGAGATATTCCATGAAATATTGTAACTGCTGCAAATTATCGTTCTTCGTTGCTAACATAAAACTTTTACCACCGCCGGCCCCACAGCGCTCGCCGCCTCTACTCTCTGCTCCGCAAACCCGAGAAAAACTCTATGCAAATGGCTCAGACATTTTGCAATTGATGCTGCTCGGGGGAATGGCAATGCAAGACCAGAAAGGGAGCTTAAAGCTGTTTAAAATACGAGCAAATTTGACAATTTTCAGCAGCACAGCACAGCCCATCCCATCCCTGCCCATCCCATCCCTGCCCAACCCGACTCTTAAAGTTTCCAATTAATTTTGGCCATGTGGCAGGGACATGTAATGAAAATGCTTTCAGCTTAATTCAATAGAATCGAGCTTGCAAAATTATTGGACGAAGCCGAATCGATGCCATGCATTAGCAGGAGACACGAATCGCCATTATCCCGGAAATCTTCGATAATTTCACATAATCCACTAGAGCACACAGTGTAAACTTGCAACTGCCAAAGCCACAGCCAGAACAATATGCACAACGGCAATGGCAATCAGCACTCGAAACAGGATACACTGTCCAACATCATTTGCGATTTAACATAAAGGATATGTATTCTTTGCATAGTTCTTTAGGTATTTTATGATATTTGAAGATAAACCTTATTTTGTTAATTAATAATTACTTCTTATGAACATAATTTAAGAAATATTCTTAAACTATTCCTAGTTGAAATTGGTAAAGGAAAATGTATAAAATGTTGGTTGCACTTTGATTTTAAACAAAATACTACGTTGCTTTTCAACTAATGTATTGTATATAGTATTTTCTCACCGTGCAGGAGGAGCTCGTCGGACGTCTGTGAGATTGCGGTTGCAGAACAATGACTCACTGACTCACTGAGCAAATGAGTGGGAACCTGCATAGATGGGGGCAAAGGACTTGCGGGTCTTGGGAAAGGGTTCCTGACGAGACATTGGCATTGGCCGACAGTTGGCTAGCTACAAAGTGTAGAGCTCAGAAAAAGAAACTTTTGCCATTCCCAGCACAAACACGATGCGAGCAACTTTCAACATTTACTGCTCGGCGGTGGCTGTTGTAACAAAGTTACAAGTAGCATTTGAAACTTGTCCTGCGAGTCCCGTGCGTCCTGCCCATCTCTGCTGTCGCCCATTGCGTATGAGTGATTTTTATGAGCTGCTCTCCACGTCATGCGTGTTTGTTTGTTGTCTGCTCGCAGCTATGTCATCCCATCCCACTGCCATGCCCACTCCCCGTCTAGTGTTCTTCTACAAGCCCAAGGACACACGCAATTATACGAACATGACAAGTGCAATTTGCCGATGGCTTCACCTTAGAGGGGCTTCTGATTCGTCCTGTGATTCCCTGTGCCTTGTGCTGGAAGGAGCCTAATCAAATTAAATCACTTAATTGCATAAATTAGGCCCCAGTCTGTAACAGGAGGTCGTTCCTCCTGAAAAAATGAAAAGAAACGAAAACTTTTCACTTGAAAATATACACCATCGTTTCATATCTCGGAGCCAAACATGTTTATCTGACTTCTGATTTACCCAGAATCAGCCCGGCTCGAAATACGAGCTCTCTTTGTTCATTCAACCTGAAATCAAACTTCGGGCTCCGTGACTCGTCCAATAAATTAGGTCTCGCGGCAGTTTTAATAAAATTCTGGCCCAGTTAATTAAAATCCCGCCCGGGGCCGAGTGCAGCCGAATCCGAGTCCCGGCTGCCGTAATTAAGCTGTCAGCCAGCATTCCGTCTGAGGAGATCTCACCTCCCAAGTCATAACTCATAACTCATGTGGCCCCCGGGTCGGGGAGCCATGTGTCAGAACATTAGCTCCGAGATGTGCATATGACAAATCTGAAAACTTTCTAGCCGAGATTCCCTTCTAGTTTCGAGTCGTTCGCTTTGCTTAGGTTTGGTAAGTTATGTTACAGTTTCTCGCTCGCCAGACGCCAAAGTTTGCGGATGCGGAATGCAAAGTAACGAACAGAGTTTTTCAGCTTTAAGTTGTTTGACTTTGGACAAAGGAAATCTTTTGAGTTGCTGTTTGCTGCTCATTTTTCCCACAGCTAATTGCGCGGTGTCCCAGAACGGAGAAGTGAATGAGAAGCGCTGAGCCACTGGGCACACAGCGGCGCTGAGCAGGATAGACCCTGGAAGCGGGACCGGGTGCCGGAGGGATAATGTCATAAATCACCATGGATATATGCATAAATTATCGCTTGAGCTCTGCCAGCGACCAGCGGCCGAAGCCGATTCCTTCTGGAGGGAAAGGAGGTCGCTGTGAAAGTTAAAAAACAAAGCTCACGATAAACGAAGCGACATTTAAGGATTTAACGAGAAAAAATCGCTGTCACGAGGACGCATCGTTTTAATCAGTGGAAGACAGTCACTGTGCTGCCTCGCCCCTGCCGCCCCCTCAGCTCCATCTCAGCTACAGTGTGCAAAATCGCATTTTTACAAGTAAACGAGATATGCAACAGCTTGTAAGTCAGAGGCAAAACAAAAATGTAAATGAAGTTCACAAGATATTTCTCTGATGATGAAGGAAAAGCTTCAACAACTTCGAGGATTTTAGGCATATACTTTTTAAGAAATTCTACAAAAATCTTGCCTCACCAACTTGTATCTTATGAATATTACATAGTTGTGATACAATCAATACATATCAAGAAATTAAAGAAAAACCCCTCTAGTGGCTATAGAGAGTTAAGGACTTAACTATTATAAAATGTCCGCAGGGGAGTACGAGTATCTGTCCGAAACCACTGTCCGCTGGCACGTGCTCATGTCCAGCTGCCTCAGCTTCGCTTCCTCTCCGTCTTCGGCTCTGAAATGGTAGCAATATTTTGTCAGACCAAAGTCAACAGCCGGCAGGCAGCAGGCAGCCGGCAGGAGACGCCAGGACCCTAAAGACAAGGACCAGCCCGGCGGTGTGGGGTGGAAATTTACATTGGCGCTGCAAAGTATGCAACGCATATTTTTACATCACTTCTGTTTGCCTTTCTCGCAGAGCCACAGCTCGGCGGCGGGGAGCAGTCAGCCGGGAAAAGGGCGCTTTATACATTTAAATGTATTTATTTTTGTCGGAGCCAAAGGCAGCGCCAAGAGCCAAAGGACTCCCGCCGGCATAAATATGCCAGTCAAGGTGCGGGCCAAAGGATGTTGCCTGCGGACAGAGGCAGGCTCTTCGATGGTGTGTCTGCCCCCGGTGCCTTTAATTATTATATTGATCGCTTGTAGAGCGAGCTGGTTAATCTGGTAATCAAGTAAGGAATTTATGCGCTTAACACCATTTGGTTTGGTGCCTAGAGATGATAGCACTTCAGAGCACTTAAACCTTAAATTCAAATGGGTAAACATTTTCTGGAATAAATAATATTTGAAGTTTTTAAAGCAATATGTTTAAATTATTATTTTTGCTTAACTCCCGATAAGACTATAATTCGACTAAGAATTTATCTTGACATCGTTACCGAATTCCTCAAATTCTTGATCAAATTTTACATGCACGTCTCACTAAATTTCGGCATCTTCTCGACCTGAACGCCTATCACGTTTTGGGTCTGCTGGGAAGCGAATATGGCGGTGCGAATGCAGTAGTCCAGCGGCATTTTTTGGACATACATGGCCAGGAATCCCCCAATGAATGCATCATTGCACCCGTTGGTGTCGACGATCTTGCTCTTGTCCACCTTTGGCACGGGGTACTCCAGGACACGCTCGTTCTCCTGGAAGCAGAGCACCGGGCACGTGCCGTCCATTATAATCACGAGGCGCGGGCGCATGTTCGCTTTCGGCATGGATTGCATTCGGGGGCCGATCTCAAAGATGTTCTTCGTCCTCCAGTCGCTGGCATCGCCAAAGGCGATAGCCTCTTCCTTATTGCAGAAAACGATGTCCACGTGCTGCATGACCTGGTTTAGAGACGCGCGCTGCATCTGCAGCACAAACACGGCGCTGAAATTGAGGATCATCATCCGGTTGGATTCGGAGCACATCTTGGAAACTAGCTCCACGACGGTGGGGCAAACGGCCAGGAAGAAGCCTGTGAAGTAGAAGTACTGTGCGTGATCCAGTCGGCAGATGTTCTCATCCTCTTCCATCCACTCCTCGCTAAATAGAGAGGCGGCACCGAGATTGGCCACCATCGAACGGTTCAAACCGTTGATGATTACGGCACAAGAACCTAGTCAGAAAAGGGAGATGCTCATTGAAAAATAAACTATATAGTAGATGACCTAAGGTCGTACCTGTCGGCAACTCGTCCTTCACCTGGTAAAGGGTCAACAGCCCGTCGGCCTTGGCCCTCTTGGCGATGCGTTCGCCCAGCTTATCGTTCCCCACAGCACCAGTGAAGATTCCTCGGCCGGGGGTCTGGACGATCCACTGGAAGATCCTCATCGTGTTCTGGCAGGCTCCGCCCGCCGAGTAGACCACGTTTTCCATGTTCATCAGCTCGTCGAAGAGGGTGTCGTGCTTCTCCTCGGCGATGATAGCGGTGTTCGGGGTCAGGCCGAATTTCTCGAGGATTACATTGTCCTCGACAATGCAGGTGATGTCCAATAGGGGATTGCCGAAGCCTATTATGATTCCCTCCGGCAGCTCCATTCTGGGGTGTTTTTGATAGTCTCAGAAACGGGACTAAAGGTGGCCAATATAACCGAGGGATTGGGAGCAGCGGCTTGGAGCAGCGGGATCGACTTTAGGCTGTTGCTTAAAATCGCCAGGGCGTTCCCCGAATTGATCCTGCAGCGACTAGGGTCTAGCTCGTGTTCATGCTGCCTGACTGTGTACTGATTTTGACAGATTTAACGAGTAATGTGAGTGGAGGGGAAAAGCCGTCATTCCCCATTCAGGTCGCCGAGCAGAGTCGAAATTTATTTCCCTAGGTTGCTTAAAGCGATAATTACCTGCATAAATCAATCAGGACAATTAATATTGCTGTGGCCCAATTTAATGTGCTATTAATTACGTATCCATCTTGTCGCCGGCAGTATGTATAATTGCTGCGCAATTATGAAGGCGGGCTGTGCGCGGTTCGCGGAGCTTTTATTTTCATTTTTCAGTCGGAGATGAATGAATTGAATGTAAGTGGGCTTGACAAGCCGAGGCAAGGCCCGGGGGGTAGGTGAGTGCAGCCACCCAGAACGTGAGTGTCCTTCCTCCGCCAAAAAAACACCATCAGCGGCAGTGGGATAGGCAAGAGTAGGAGGGCAGGACTGGGAAACAATGGCATTTGCAGTGCTTTGCACAAGTTGCCTGGCATAAATTTTAATTTTTATGCAACACAAAAGCTGCAGCAGCAGCCCGAGTTTTCGACGCGCGTTGAAGCCACGCGAAATCAGAGGACAGAAAATACGAACCGAATGGGAGAGACCCTATACTTAGACCCTGGATATTTTTATTACATGTTTTTATGTAAATTGATGAAGACACATTTACTTAATACTTGTGAGTATTTTTTCAAGTCAAGTTTGATAATTATTAAATCAAATTTAGGAATCTAAATTGCAGTTTTCTTTAGGTATTCCAAGGTAATATATTTATACACAATTTGTCTCTTATATTCCCCCAAATGGCCAAGCATTAAGTTAGCTACGAATTGCTATCAATATTCACGGCCATGGAAGCGGCGAGAAGCCGTCAATCCTGTGCGATAGCACTGAGTAATTTTCAAAATAAATTGTATAGTGAAAATGTGTTTTTAATTTCCCTTTCAGGGGGATCGTGTACGACGAGGCATACCCTTCGGAGAGGGGCGCGTTGTCGTTTATCGCTCGCGAGCCCAGCAAAGTATGCAAGCGGTTTTTCACTTTGCTGCTGCTGCTGTTGTTGTTGTTGTTGTTTTTGTTGGTGGCACACAGTACGCTGTTGTGTGTAGTGGTAGTAGTAGTAGTAGCAGTGGCAGTTGTGTTGTTCCTGCTGTTTTTGTTCCTCGGGTAAGTACTTACTTATGTGCCAGGGCATTATTCTTGGCTATATTCCTTTGCTAAACCGCTGCCGCTTTTTCCCAGCAGAAGCGGAGAGCATCAACGACAGAGGCGATGGCGGATGAGTTGAAGATGCGAGGCGGAGATGGAGGCGGAGGCGGAGGGGAAACCGCAGCGGTGACGTGGCAATGCAGCTGCATAATGTGGCATGCGGTTTGCATTAAAAATGATATTGCAACACGAGCCGCACATCTGCAGCTGTGTGCCGTTAGGTGCCGCCTGCAGTCACTGACAGCCGCATGGCAATTATAATCCACACACACTCACTCGCTCACATTCAGTGCCTCACGCACACTCCTGCCGGCTTAAGTCTGCACTGGGGAAAATTTAGCCTAAGTAGGTTAGCCTAAATGCTCTTAAGTTCCCTTTGAATTAGGATTAAAATAAAACTAAACTAATGCAAGTACATGTGTGTTAATTTATAAATTGAGTTGAGAGTTGTGAATAATTGCGTGTAAAGCAAATTATACCTCTTAGACGTTTCTTTCTGTGCCTTAACTGGCAAGTGAGAGGGAATCTGGAGCTGGGCCATGTAAGCAGCAGCTGCCAGTGACACACACATCAACATGACACCCTGTCGCCCTGACAAAGCTTAGCTCAGAGTCCGGAGAATGGGATCTGGATCTGGGAGGGAGTTGGTACCACAAGCCCACACTACACCCCCCATATCATCTTCCACACATCCAGGCACATTCACACGCTCGACATGTTGCTTTTTGGGGATGAGCCGGAGGCAGGATGTCCGCTTCCTTTTTCGCCGCTTCTCACGTTGTTATCTAACAAGCTTTTTATGTGATTACCTTTTGCCTTCTGTTAGTTTTACTATAATTTGGCCTTTGCGCTTAACGAGATTGTTGTAAGGTGCTCGAGCTGCCAGTCAGCCACCCGAGAATAAGGAAACCGACACGCCCTCCTCCTGAAATGGGCTCTGACCGGGTCCTGCATACAGGACCCTCGTCGCCATTGTAGTGCATTGTGCCGTTGTTTCCTTGCCTTCCCGCTGCTTAGCCGCGAACAATGGCCCAAAGTAAGAGTAATGGGAATGTTGCCCAGTGATAATCCCAAGTCAGTTACTCCGCTTCCTGCACCGCTTCCACAGCTCAGCAAACATTTATTCGAGCAATTCGTGAGGGATTTGGTAACAATTATACACAAAATGAAGATGCGGGATATCCTCGATCAGGTCACTACGCGCAGGATAAGCAGGATTGACGCCGTGCCAATCAGAAAAACGTCAATAAATAACCGAAAGGCAAGCAGACAAGTGAACATGTTTTTATTGTTGCCGCCTCACCAAGGAGCTCATCTAGGGCACAGGACTATTGAATGGGAAATTCGATTCTAGTCAGACAGGAAATCGAAAAACAACTAGGCACAAGAAAAATTCAAATTGAACTGAACTATCCAATGGTAACTTAGGGATCATAGACTTCTGAGTCCATCTCCGAAACTTACCCAATTTATTTACATTTAAAACAGAAATTCACTAATTTCAATAAAGTTGATTAAACCACAAAATAACAATTAAAATTATACATATGTATATAGTTTTATTTAAGTAAAAAGTAAAAAGGTTGCACATAATTCAAAATCGATATGTTGACAGATGAGTATTCTTATCGATACTTAGGATATTTTAAGAACAATAATCAAAGAATTAATGAAGGACGCTTTTTTATTATTTATTTAAATTACATTAATCAGAGAAAATACGATACTTTTATGAAAATTAAGCATTGTTTTAGGCTCTTTTAAATAAAAATGTGCTGACATAGCAACACAGTTAAGAGTTGCCATTACACCTCTGTCCTGTCAAGTAGTGCTGTCACCTCCGCAAATGCAAAACTGGTTCAGTCTGATTTTCCTACTCGAGGGAACTAATTGGTCATTCAGAAACTCGTAAAATTCCATAAATTTTCTTTGGTTTTTCAGTTTTAAACTGCGATACGAGCATGTCAAACTACGCTCCGTTTATCAAGCCTCAAGTGGAGTACAACGAGCACGGCTGGGGTCCGTGCGAGGTTCCAGAAATGGACGTCCCTTACCAGCCGTTCTGCAAGGGCGACCGCCTGGGCAAGATCTGCGATTGGACGGTGCCCCCGCAGGAGCGGAAGTTCGCCAACAAGTATGCCTCGTCCTTCGGCAACAGCGGTCAGTATGCCTATTTCCACGAGGATGACGACACCACTTTCCACCTGGTGGACACCACGGGCTCCCGTTCCCAGAAGCCCTACCAGCGCGGTCGCTTTCGCCCCAACATGCGCAGCAATGCTCGCGGAGGCAGGGGTCGCATGGGGCGTGGCAGCGGTCCTGCCGGCATGGGCGGCGGACCGACGGCGGGGGGCGGCACCGGAAATAGCACGAAGTATGGAAAGGCTCGTGACACGCGCCGCTTCCAGGGTCGCCGCTTCGGGCGGAATGCCCCCTCCAGACTGCGGGAGAGCTCCGTCGTTGTGCGCTCTGACTGGGTATCCGTCGAAGAGCTCGACTTTTCACGTCTCCTGAAGCTGTCGTTGCCAAATGTCAAGGAGGGCCAGGATATCGTCACCTGCGGCTCCCTGGAATACTATGACAAGGTATACGACCGGATCAACCTGCGCAATGAGCGGGCTCTGCTGAAGATGGACTGCATTGTGCACACGGTGTCCACCACCGACGACCCGGTGATCCGGCGCCTCTCAAGGACTATGGGCAACGTCTTCGCCACCGACGAGATTCTGGCCACCATCATGTGCTGCACTCGCTCGATCTACTCCTGGGACGTGGTCATCGAGAAGCTGGGCACAAAGGTGTTCCTTGATAAGCGGGAAAATGCCCGCTTCGACTTGCTGACGGTGAACGAGACCTCTATGGATCCGCCGATGGACGAGGAAGGCTCCATCAACTCGGCCCACAGCCTGGCCACCGAGGCTACGCTCATCAATCATAATTTCGGGCAGCAAGTATGTCTCAACTCCTCTCTTTTATTTTATAAATCATTCTGCTGTAAAATCTTATATATTCTTTATTTGAACTTAAGGTGCTGCGCAGTGGCGATCAGGAGCCGCGCTTTAAACTGGAAGAGCCGAACCCATTCCAAGAGCCAGGCGTTCAGCTGGCCTCCTTAGGCTACCGCTACCGCCAGTGGGATTTGGGCAACGGGATCGTACTGGTCGCTCGCTGCAAGCACAACGGCGTGATTCAGGGACCAAGCGGTGAGATGCAGTTCCTCTCGATTAAGGCCCTCAACGAGTGGGACTCGAAGGCGGCCAATAGTGTGGAGTGGCGTCAGAAGCTGGACACACAGCGCGGCGCCGTCCTGGCCTCCGAGCTGCGAAACAACGCCTGCAAGCTGGCCCGCTGGACCGTCGAGGCGGTGCTGGCCGGGTCCGACCAGCTAAAGCTGGGGTACGTGTCAAGGGTGAGCCCGCGGGACCACCTCCGCCACGTCATCCTGGGCACACAGCAGTTCAAGCCGCAGGAGTTCGCCACGCAGATTAACCTGAACATGGACAACGCCTGGGGCATACTTCGCTGCCTGGTCGACCTGGTGATGAAGCAGCCGGACGGCAAGTACCTCATTATGAAGGACCCCAACAAGCCAATGGTCCGATTGTACGACATCCCGGAGAACACCTTTGACTCGGATGAGGACGACGAGGACGACTCCAGCGATACCGTCGCCAATTCCACGGACGTCTAGGGAATGATGCTTTTATTCATTCGTCGCTTCTTTCAGACAAACGAATAAATCTAATAGTTCGAATAAAAGAAGCCGTTGACAGGCGACACATGCCCCACTGACGGGCGCAACGCAAATGCAATTTAAATTGAGTTTTGACCGAATACGTACAGATGTCGGGGGTGACTGCAGCGGAGTTATTTGTATTCGGTGATAACATGGCCACATCAATCACTGCGGTTCAAAGAAATGCAAAATGAACGCCGACAAAATATGTATGCATTGTGCTGAACATGTCCCGCCATTACCGACTGACAATCACAATAATTGAAGGGGGAGTTGGAGGGCGGCATTGTTTGGCTGACAAACCTCAGGTTCAATAAATCACCGAATACGGCATCAATCAATGCAAATTCTGCTGCCTGGCTGCTGCGCGTGCGACAATTTAAGCAAAATGTTTGCGTACTCAATGCCATTTAATTAAATTCATATAAATGCTTAAATTTCATATCCATCCATTCAGCTTTTTTGTTATCCGCCAATTCAATTTGTGCAGTCACTGGGCACAAAAGTGCAAAAATTATTCCCCAGCGGAAGTGCAAATCGTTCAACTAAATTACCGAAATGTTTTACACATTTTTGCTTTTGTTTTCCCGCCGAGCATTTTCTTTTTGTTCCACGCCAAATTCAATTTTCTGCTATTCAATTTGCATGGATATGCTCGCCAGCGAGTGCGTGTGAATATGGAGTGTGTGAAAATATTTAGCACTGTTTTGCAAATGAGAATTGCTGCAGATTATTTTTAATTCCAGTCTGCGGTGGGCTAAATTGATTGATGAAGTCTGGGTTATTAATAAATTATTTTACAGAGCATTTCGCTCATCAAGCATACGCCCAGTTGAACACGCCCGTCAAGTATACGCATAGTTGGACAATGGAGCACTTGAACTTGCCAGTAAGCAGTAGTGAAACTCCAAAGTGTTATTCAATTAAAACAGTTTGTTTGCTAAATCAACATGTAAGCGGGTGTGTGCACTGAGAGAAAAGGATTCTAGTTTAAATGGTTTACAAGCTCTGGTAAGATGCTTAACAATCATTTAATTGTAAAAATATTTTAGTGTTAAGCTCCGTATGGATAAGAGTTTCACATTATTTGCTTATTATTTTCGACATAAAAGTTGCAGTTTTAAATATTTATAATATTTTTTCTTGCGATTCATAGGCGCCTCAAGAATGTTTTGCAATTTAAAATCTTAGAGACTACCCCTTGTCGGCCATTTAGTCGTTGGCTGACACCAGTGCCACAATAAACATGAGGTTAGCCTGCTGGGGAAGACGCGAAACTACACATAGCGGGTGCTACCCGTGGCATACGATCAGAATCACACAGCGTTGCCTTTGCACCTTTTTCCTAAGCTAGGAAAATAGGAATAAAAATCCTTTGACTCGGACTCGAATATGGGCGAATGCACCGACCACGCCATCCCTTTATAAATCGTTCAAAGGATGTAGTTGCATTTCAGACGGTCGACAAGAAATGATAAAGGAACTAGGCAGAAGCGGCAGTGGACCACATTAAGTCAACTCGACTGTGTCTTCGTGATGCCCGCCCATCTGTCTATATCCACCCAATATCTGCGCATCCATGCATCCATCAGAAGCGGGGACAAAGTTGCCTTTGCTGGATGCGTGTGCTACCTGTAGTATACGATCAGAGTCGCACAGCGTTGACTTTGCACCTTTGTCCTAAACTAGGAAAATTGGAAAAAAATCCTTTGACTCGGACTCGAATATGTCCTAAACTAGGAAAATAGGAAAAAAAATCCTTTGACTCGGACTCGAATATGGGCGAATCACCGACCACGCCATCGCCTTATAAATGCTGAAAAAATTAATCGTTCAAGAGATGAACACAGGTGCGAAACTAGGCAGAAGCGGCAGTCAACTCGACTGTGTCTTCGTGATGCCCGCCCATCTGTCTATATCCAGCCAATATCTGCGCATCCATCAGAAGCGGGGACAAGTTGCCTTTACCCGTGGCATAGATCACAATACAGCGTTGACTTTTCACCTTTGGACTTTTGGATGAATATCCTAAAGCCTGGTCACACAGGACTGTTGTCAAAATATTTTGAGATTTAGCCGACTTTAAATTTAGCTCTACTCCATACAGAGCTTTACGGCAAGTCGGGGACCTTGTCTAAAAGGAAGACAGGCAGGCAGACAGACTATTAACAAAACAATATTTTATGTTTTTTACCGATTTTTTTTAAACTCCAAGTAATCTTTTTCTTGAAAATTTATTATAATTTGAAATCATATCCGTTCACAAATTTTCCGAGTGTGATGCGTAGTCAGGGTGCAGGGCCAACTTACGGAATGACTTTTGCGGAATGGTTTTTTAAAGCGTTTGCCGCAGAAAAGTTTGCTTTGGCTGGTTAGCTGCTCGAGTGGCTTCGGCTACCAGCTCCAGCTCCAGCTACCAGTTCCAGCTACCAGCTACCAGCTACCGGCTTTAGCTGGCAGCTTTAGCTTCTGGCCAGGACGGGCAGTGTGTGCGGCATTTCAAGGTCTGCGCTTGGCTAACCACGCCGTTGAAAGGCGTTTAACAAACTGGCAGTGGAGGGCAGGCAGCAACAACTCCGGGCCCAGCTCAAGTGGGGCCTTAGCGCAAAACTTTGTACATTTTATCGCATATGCAGGGCTGCGGGCCACTCCGGGGGTGTTGTTGCCTTGGGGCCCTGGCGGGCGGATAGGTGGAGGGGCGAATGGGGGCAGGCATTTGCATATGCAACCACAAACACCGCCCGAGTGAAAAGTTAAGCGTTGAATGAGGGCGACAAATTGCAAATTAAACTCTTTTGCATTTTCCCAGCTCACTCACATGAGGAATAGTTGTAAATAAAAGTGCCACACCCGCGTCAACTTCTGGCCCAACCCCGTGGACCATTCCCGGCAGCGAGCCAGGGCTAAATTCAATTTCATTTCAATTTGCCCGGCGCGCTGCCACGGCGCAGCATGGGAAGCCGTCTGAGCCGCATTAGGAAACCAAATGCGACTTAAAGTTGCCGCCAAAGCACTTGGCCCCCGGCTCTCCGGCCGTTTAAGCAGCGCGTTTGCCATCTTTGGACATTAGTCGGGATCAGAGGGGGCATTTCAGAATTCGGATTTCGGAGCAGGCCGGGCGGAGCGGGGTGAAGAGTTTAGGAATGTTTGCAAGCCAAAAGTTTGGTGTTCCTTTGGCCGGCTCGGATTTCGCCTTTGCCTCTTGGCATATTTAATTTGCCGACTTGTGTCAGTTTTTCTTTTCTTCTCCTCCCCATTCGGGGATCCTGTCAATTTTGTGACATTTGCTTTGGGCACCGTTCACCGTTAACTTTTCAAATGCAGCTCATTTAAATATCATTTGTCAGGCAAAAGTTTGCCACGAGTCAGTTAATCGAGGATGAAGCTCCTCGGGGCCAGCATCCCAGTCAAGGGTTTGCTGCAGTTGAAAGAAATTTACGAAATCAGTTTGGTAAATCTTTCGAGGAACCCAAAAACAAAGGCCCAAAAAGCAGGTTCAAGTGATTGAAAAATCGTTGCTTTTAAATATGTAAATTACAGAAAAACTCCTGAAATTGTGTTTTCTTTTTGAGCAGACAATATACCCGTGGGTTTGAAGATACTTAAACGCAGGATAAATCCTAAAAAAGCTGACCTTATTTAATATTTTCACTGCTTATGTTTTTAATATATATAAATAATAATTTTGTAGAATAATTTACAAAGGATAACTGTCCTCTTTCTAAAGTTAATTCCATAAATAAAATATTTAAATTAGCCTTTTCGATTTTCCTCGCACGACCAGACACAGACTAACCCACCTGGTTGATGACACCAAAATAAAACTTGTTATCAAACGCGCCGCACCTCCATCAAAGACAAGAGCCGCAACAACGACGAAAACAAATTCCACCGCCACCTAACAAATCTGCAACAATAGTGATAATTTTTTGCACTTCTCGACATGTCTCCAGACACTTTTTCCGCTGGCCAAAAGTTTGTGCAAACATTTTGACAAAGTTGTTTTTTTCTCGGCAATTTTCAGCTGAAACTTTTTCGGTGGCGAGAACGAGAATAATGTCTAAAATTATGCAGATGCAAGGGGTGGGACAGCCACGAGGTCCCGGCAATGGGTCCATAATTCGATGAAATGAATTGGTTGCAGTCGCAGTGCCAGCTGCTGCGAAGTACCACCGGGATAGCTGACAAGCCGCCCGATGATTCCACGCAAAGTTGTCGGATCCCGCAGAATTATCGCCCCGCCCGGATCCGGCCGGAAATCATTTTTCCTCTTCCGGTCCGGCGGAGGCTTCAGTTCAGGGCTCAGTTCCCGGTGACGCCGCAGGAAGAGGGAATATTTTTCACGTCTCACTTGGTGCTCCTCCACTTCAGACCGACTGCGGCTGCGGAGCAACTTCTGTTTTACACATTTCTAATTCGTTTCCTGGGAAAAGTCTGGCTGGCTAGCTGGCTGGCTGCCTGGTTGGCAGGGCTTAGGGTTACAAATCTCGAATGGAATTCATTGAATACTTGTCAAAAATATTCCAGTAGCCGGCGTAATTGGATTCTTTTATGCCGTTGTCATCCCAGCTGGGCACATGTGTACTCTTGCACTCTTGAATATTTGTAGAGAGATTTCTGTCTCGCCCTGAGGCCGATGCACTTAAGGCCGGTATTAAATATAGAGAAATCCAGGAGAATAATCCGGAAAACAGAATTTTTTTTTATTTACATATTTTACAAATTTAGGCGATTAGTGCTGGCTTAAGGGGATCCCCAGCTATATTTCCCTGGCGACTTACAACCCAACAGGAACCGTAAATATACCCTGCACAAATCCCAGGAATTCAAAGGGATTCCTTAATGCGAACCAAAGTTTTATCAGCGATGGCTGCGTTCAATAAAGCCCCATTTGGTGGATTTTCCGTTATGCAAATCACTGGAAAGATCAAAAGCGAGACACGATCTCGAGATGTGATTATTCCGGGCAGGTCTCACTTTAAATGGAAAACACAATACCGAGCGGAGAGCTAAGAGCGAAGAGCTGAGGAGCGCAGCGGAAACTCTGACGTGGCTTAACTTTGGCTCCGAAAAGTGAGGGAAAAGTAAATCAACAAGTTGGATAAACTTGGCTGTCAGACACCGATGGAATATTTTAAGCACGACGAGCTCTTAACTGCTTTAAGTTTTCAACATAAATATCAAGTATACGCACACGATACCCGCTGCCCCCGTGCCACCGTACCACCGTGCCCCACTGCCCCACACACGCACTCGCACTCGCACACGGCATAAGGAATAAGAGCAAGAATAAGAATAAGGTGGCAGCGGTTGTGGAAACCCAAATCCAGCAGCCGGGGGAAAAAACATAAGAATGAAAACAAACGAAACAGACAACAAAGTTGGTTTACTTTCGGGGTCGTTTCGGTTCTTTTGTACATTTCGCCACAAGCATGAAAATCGATTACCTGTTTGAAATGGAAAATATCGTACATATAGATTTATCTTTGAGTGGGTAAGCTGATTGTCTGGGGGCAGACTTTGCATAAGCGAATTGTAAATACGGCAGGGGGCGGAAGGCACTGAAATTATGCCGAATGCGTTTTCCATTTTCTAATTTCAGCATCGATCCTCGATGCCAGAGACGCTGATTCCTCTATCTCGTCGAGTGGCAATTTGCAACGAATTTGCGAAATTGCTCCTGCAGCTAGCTGGATAGGAGGCGATGGCTCTTGTGTCCATTCGCTCGCCTGCTTTGTTTCTTATTTTATTTGCAACAAATTGGGTTCTATCACCCATCCCCACCACTGTCGATGCTGAGGGACAGCTGATGCAGCCGTGATGATGATGATGACAACTACGTACTACGTACGTCCTCCCGTGCGGGCTGCCAGAGCTTCGCACAAAATTAAATTCCTTTTCGCCCTCTTCAGCAAACTGGCATTGTTGGATGGCCATCATCGAAATTTTCATCACTCACCCCCTCAACGTCCGACGATGTCCAAACAAAGAGCAAGCCTGACCAGGATGCTGGCCAGCATGTGCTGCTGGCCCTTGGCTCGGTTGCACATACTCAATCACAATCTGAGTGCGGTGGCAAGTGGCAAGAAAAAGATCAAGTGCCACACTTGTTGGCGTCTCCAGGAGGGGAATGATTATTCGGATGAGGTTTTCCCAGGGTTGGACATTTTTCGGATGCCGCTTGCTCCTGCAGGCTGCAGCCCCATCGAACTGACTTCCATATGGAATATTTGAGAGTGTAAAATAATCCTGGGGAGTGAGACAAGGATGCGCAATTAAAACTTCTTTATTGTGCAACTAAATGATCTCATTGCATAAATTAACTTTATAATCAAGCAGGAAATTGAATTAATCGAATAACAAGCATAAATTGAAATCTATTTATGCAAATTTCGAGCGAATCCGAAAGTAAACATGTCAAACTTTTTGCAATAACTCATACCCAATAAACCATTAAGTGCCTCATAAATTGCTACATTGGACTTGGATGCCGAGCATAATGTAAGCAGAAACATTTTGACAATGATCTTTGGGGATTCTTGGGAGGCTGCAGGGGAGATAATCAAGATGTCTGATTAGGAGGGAAAATAACAGAAATATAAAATATTATAATAAACGGAAGGAACAGAGTTATTGACCGTTGTAAAGTCTCTGCTGGGTCGCCGTATCTCGCCCCTCAGAGCCATAAAATATATCTCATGTTCTGACTGCCATCTCACTAATATATCATATTTAATGTGTCTGACTTTCACGTTGTTTGTTCCTTGCGGTTTTTTCGGTAGCTGCATTTTTAGTTTCGTTTTCGGCGTGGACTTTTTTGGGGCTCGGTCCTTTATACGCCACTTACTTCCGTACTTTAATGTGGCTCCATAAACCCTCCTTTACGACGGCTCCCCGCACCCGAGAACAAAATGTTTTTCATGTCTCTGGCTCCAATTTTTTCGGACCGCCTTTAATGGCTGCGGAATGTGTATTTGTGTGTCGAGTATGGTAGGCCTTTAATGAGTTTATTTGAGTTAAATTTTATGTGGTTAAGCGCATTACGACTGAACGAACCACGAATGAGGTCAACTCCCTCTTCGCACTTGGGCGCCTTTCTCGGGGAACTGTGGCTTCGTCACTTGGCACACATTCACTTCAAGATGTTCCATTCTCGTAAGCCGGGCCCAACAGCAAATTAACAGCATTTCCTGCTAATCAGTGCCAGTTCCAGGACCCTGGACCCGAGACCCTGTCACCAGAATTGAACATGACATTTGCCTAATTTGAATTTAAATACCTTCCGCAACAATGGTGTGCACGAAAAAGTGTATAAATCTGGCGCACAGCAGGACGAAGGACGAAAATCAAGAGAAAATAGCCAAACAAAAAGGCGGAGGCGGCGGGTGGGAAAAGTGGGCTGGGCTCTGTTGTGGCGCCTATCACCTGGTGGCTCACTAAATAAGAAATTATTATGAGCATGCAGTTGCCACAGCAGTCGTTGTCGTAACCACACACACACACACACACATTGACCCCACAGCCCCACTGATGTTGTTTAACTTCCGCTGAAACACACACAGAGAAGCGCGGGCGAACAGGAAACGCGCACACACACGCACGGGCACTCGCGTCATGTTGGTCAACTTTCATAAACAGCCAAAAACACGAGCAGCTGACTTTCGTGGTAGTAGACTTCCGAATGACTCTTAGCCAAGCTAACAAATATGCCAAACGCCTAGCTAAACTAGCGGAAGGATAACTGATTACCTTACACTTTAAGGCTGAATTGTATAATTTAATTCCGGTCTCTTCGAAAAGAATGGATCTCTAGAAGTATATTTGATATAAGTTTGCTCTATAATTTGCCATAATTCAAGATTTTTTTTAGATTTGCCTCATGTGTAATAAGGATAGTATAGGAATAGGTTTGTGAAATAAATTTATGAATTATTTTGTTTGTTTTGAGACAGTAAAATCTAACCTCCCGATAACCAAATCACTTGGCGTTGTCTACCCATTTCGTACCCTGGAAGTGGCTCATACCCGAGACAGAAATCCGTGTGCCAAAACACGAAAAGGGAAGCTGACCGCTCGCTCCATATGCCCGCCTGTCTGTCTGTGTGAGCTCGGCCTGCCACGCCCCGTGGGCGCCCTGTTTGTGTTATTTAATGTATCCTGGATTTATTGTGCTGTTTCCTTGTAGCCCGCTGCCGTGCATTAAATGTACATAAACTTTTTCTGGCCAGGCCTCTGTTTTGCTGTGTTCACTTTTTGCCGAAGCTGCTGCAGCTTGTCGGGGGTCTGGGCTGGCTTCCGTTTGGTCTTGAAACCTGCTACAAAAACGACCAAAGAAGCTGTGCACATGTGCATGTCCTCGGGCAGCATTTTTGCAATTTACAGCAGGAAAAAGACGTCGCCCATCGCTGACATTATTATGCGGCGACGCCGAGCAGCGGCGACTTCTGCCCTTTGGCCATCGTGTCGTGTGCGTTTCCGTTTCCAGTCTGCAGAGCTCCCCTCCACAGCCCTTACCCCGCCATCACCAATGTTGCAGTATTCTCATCCTAGAAGTGTCACAAAGAGCCTCAAACTTTGGCCCCACACTCCCCCATTGCCCGGCCCGGCCACCCTCGCCGACTGCATCTGTGTCTGATTGTGTTTTGTAATACAAAACTTTTTACACAGCCAAACAATGCAAACAGGCGAGGTCCTGGGGACAGGAAGACAGATCGGGCCATGGCAGCGGCTGTGTCACACGGGGCGGATGATTGCTCATGTTCCCCAGCACACTTGTTTCGCATTTACAAAGTAATAAACAAGCGGTCGCAGCCATTGAAAGCCTGTTTTCCCAGGCAGCTTATGAATTCAATTTCGTTACGCGGCCAGTCTCGATATCGAAATCAACGACCAACTATTCGAGTGTTTTTATTGCAATTTCAATTGCCAGTCGAGGAGGGTGCCGCCCCTCCCTTGCCATTTATGGGGTGCACAGTGGGTGGCTGGGCGAAACGGTTAAGGGAATCGTTCCATCGCATAAGCGACCGCATTACACGCTGCATTGAGGGCCGGCTAAATGACCGCAATGAAACACACACCTACCCGAAGGGGGGCCCCAGCCCAACCCCCTCTCCAATCAGCCCCTGCACTCCCACCCCCCACCCCCTACCCCGTGGCATGCTTGGCTTGGCAACATTCAGAGCAATTTGTGTGCGAGCATGTGTGAGTGAGTCGAAGTCTGCACGAAAGCAAAGTTTACTTTCGCTTTAAGTAGTCGGGGCAGCAGGGGCGCAGCCAAGGGGATGACGGACCGGGGGCACTGAGAGCCGTGCGATGAGCGCCGAGCAGCATGCCATGGCATCTCGACAAAGGCATCCCAAATGCACACACAGGCATCCAAGTGCAAGTGCACACACCCACATTCCGAGTGGGGGAACACTGGGGCGGCGGGCGAGGCAATATGACCCAAGAAATACTTCAAACTTGGGGTAATCCTATTGGAAGTGTTTTCAAAGTGTTAGATGTAAATGTAATTAAGTACGTTTACATTTTCGCTTTATTTTATTTGATTTAAAGAAAAGAAAGCTGACTATTAAGAAGTAATCAAAGGAGTCAAAGTCTCATTAAGAGCATAAATAAAATTAACTTTAAGTTCATACATTACTCCTAAAAATAAAAAGAATCTGTTTGAAATGAGTTCCCAAATGGACATCTTTAATGCTCGACAACCACTGTGCACAAACCGGATACAGCGCGCTTGATGGGCACTCCAACTGTTTGCATTATGAGGCAGGGAGCTTCCCGTCCAGCGTCAGCGGGCAGCATCAGCAGCCGGGACCAGAAGCTTTCGTAGGAGTAGGAACAGTAGCAGTGGCTGGAGCAGCCATCAGGAGCGGCATCAGTCGCAGCTGAGCCGTCTTAGCAGTGGCTCGATCATCAGCTGGCCCCCTGGCAAACACAAGCAAATTGAGCTGGCCACCCGCCGCCACCCACCGAGAACTGGGCACCACCTACCGACCAGGCCACCACCCCCGAGCCATCAGTTATCGGCCCTGCTATCCGCTACCGCATTGTGTGTGTGTGCGGCTGTCAATACTGGCAATGAGTGAAATGGAATTTGTCTTGCTTGCTGCTGACGGCTTCGAGTGGCGCTTGGCAATTTGTTGCATTTGACCTCAGACCGCAGTCCTCCAGCAGGACTCGGATCGCTTTTCTCCCTTATCCTGCTCCCAGTTCCCTGCTGGCTGCCATCCATTGTTGGGTTAATAGTTTCAAATCACTTTTGGATCGACTCGAATTTCGGGGAGCCAAGGATAACGCGAATACAAACTGATGGCATTTTCAAACTGAACACAAATCTGTACCTAAAAACTTAACGATACCTTTTGAGAAGCCATGGTTTGATTAATGCGTGCGTTTAAATACATTAAATTAGGTATTTTCTAAATAGACAAATATGTTATGCACGGAAACATCTTTTAGAATATAGTTACGTATCTGGTTGCTGCCGTAGTAAGAGGTAACCAATTATGTAATGAATATTTTTAACTGCTATTTTAGCATATTTTCAACTTTGTGGCGTGGCTGTAGTTCTGCGGTTTCCACTCCAACTATGTCGAAGCACTATTATGCTGAATAAATTTGAACCCTTTTCCAGCTGGCCCGGAGTGAGTAATTTAGTTTATTTGGCTGATACACGCGCACATGTAATTCCGGCTGGATACTAATTTAGCAGTTTGATTAGTTTAGCCGGGAATGTGGCCCCATCAAAGGGGATGATGAATAATTTCCCGGGCTCCCCACTCGCTACAATTTCGCATAAATATTTTCATTTTTACCGTGCAGGCGGTTTGCACGGCTGAATTTATGCGGCTTTATTGAAAATATCACATCGCTGCCGGAGACCCATTTGTCCAGCCGGTGGGGACCGCATCGGAACTTGACATTGATGCGCATATCAAATCAGGGAAGTGTAAACAAAGAGCCGAAATGCACGACTTTGCGTCGATTCATTTGCATTTATTACAGCTCTCGTTTTCAGTTTTCCGTTGGCCAAATGTGTGTGTGGGAAAAGGTACAGAAGGACAGTCGGAGACCAAACCGGAATCGTACGCTGAATTATTCATATTTCTGCAATGGCCAAAGTTTCTAGGGCACCGAAGAGGGAGGGGGTTCCCTGCAAATCAGCTTAGCAAATGAAAAATCGAAATTGGGCTAGGACAGCAAAAGTTGCACTCATTTGTAACAATTTATTTGATTTCTAGCAGAGCAATTCCCTCAGCCGGCGCCCATTTGTTGGCCTTTTTCTCTGGCTCTGGCTCCGACTTTGCCTTTGCCTTCGCCAGTGCCTTTGCGAGTGCCTCTTGAGCTCGATATGCTCAATGCAAAAGCGTTTTTTATTCAATTTTCTGCTCACGTAATATTGACAAATTATTAGCGGGGATTTTTGATAGCAGTTGGGGCCACGGGGCGGGCGGAAACAGCTGGCAAGGCGATGGGAAAATTTTTTATTGTTCCCTCGGACGAAAGGTGCAGCTGGCAGAGGATTTCCAGGAGCCCACAATGACTTTGTTTTGCATTTTTTATTGGGATCCAACCAATACGAAAAAACGTAGATGGAAAAGGCGGAACGAGAGGCATTTTGAAATTGATTATTCCTACGCAGCCACATCCCCCAAAATGAGATTTGGCTGCCTTCTCATCTGTGCGAATCCCGCAGCCCCAAGCAAACAAATTGTTGCACAAATATTTGCTATTAATTTCTATAGACAACATTTTGTGCCCCCCAAATGAGCAGTTCACGGGACTCAGGCGGGGCACGTGCTGCGGCACGGGGAGCTTGCCGCGCCTATTATTGAAATACCGATGAAATTTTAATGTATTAATTGACATAAATTAGGCTCGGCTATCACCGTTTAGTCAGGCCATTTGGCAATAAGCCACCTCAGCGCGTTTTATTGCTCCGAAAAGGAGGCAACTCTTTGAAGGAACTCCTTTAGCTGTTGGGGGTTTACAGGACATTTAACAGAGTCCTTACAGCGTGCAGGAGAACTGCTCTCATGGCGGCGCCTGCGTTGTGGCTCCTGTTACCCGAAGGAAGACCCGCTCTTTTGATTTATTAAGGTCCTGGCCGCTCTCTTCCCTCGGCGAACGTGGCAGGAGGCACAGAATGGCATCTGATATTGGCCTGTTGACATATATATTTTCTAATTGGCATTTCCGCGGCAGTCGATGCGTGTTCGCACACCTTTAGATAGCTCACTCACCTGCCGCTAACGTGCGGGGTTAAGAGGAGATAGCCAGGTCGATAAACGGGAAAGGATAACATCTGAATTCCCTAAATTTTAGCATGGGAATTTTTAGTTACATTGTTGTTAAGATACATTTATATTACAATCCTATTATCAATCTGAATTATTACATGCAAAATTTCAATTTAAATGCAACGCATATTTCCTTAAACTAATTTGAAGTCAAGCCGAAACTATGCTCCCAATTAATTGCCAGAGTTTTGGGCACTCAAGTTTGATAAGCATTCGAAATACTTATTAAATTTGGGTCAACTATTCGGGATCCTTCCCCCAGTTGGCCATCAAAAGCCGCAGAATGTGCAATTTGATGGAAATCTTTTATCGGGCCATCAAGCGAGCAAAGCGGAAATGAGGAAAATTAGCGAGTCAAGTATTTCGATCGGGAGGGACACGTGCCAAGTTCTGGGCCCGAGTCCCAGTGTTTTGGCTTTCTAGTTTCGATTGAACGCACACGGTCGGGCATTTAAGGCATATGGCCTAATGCACCCACACGGACACACATCGTAAATCTTTGTGCATTAACAACAAAAGGGTCGCCAGAGGTTTGGGCAAGGGCTGTAGCCAATATTCTAATTAACTCATGCATAAACGAATAATAACAAACAAAAGTGCTATAAATTTCCACTTGACTTGATTGATGGCCTCGAAATTGTATATACGTGTAACACATACACACTGGCATACCCTAACGAATTCTTCGGCACGTCTGTGTGCGGATGTGAGAGTGCCGAGATTTGACCTTTTCACATTTGACATTTCCGCGGCCCACCGCCTAGATTACGGTTAATGGAAAACTTTAATTCACATTAATATTCGGTCAATAAATTTGTCCAGCCTTTTTATGTGGCGTCTCGTTTGTTTACTTTGGTCTGTGTGGAAACTTAATTATGTATCAAAAGCAAATAAAACGATATGGTTGCCTAACAATAATTAAAAATTAAAATTCTGTTTTGACATTGCGCCTGAAGGGGAGAAAAACTATCTATTAATGAATTATTGTGGTTATATTAAATTAGTGATGAGGAAATTCTGTGAAATATCAATGACAGGCAAAAACAGCAAACTGATTAAGAACAATGTGATTTAGTTATTAAAGTTCTGATATCCATATGGAATGCGACATCCGTTAAATGTTGGACCAGCTTAAGAATCCTTATAATATCCCATTAAAAATATAAACTATCTTTCTTTTAGTTAATCTGCTTCGTGCTTTCATGAAAACAAGATGCCACAGAAGTTCCAGATGTCCCTTTCCCCTAAAAAGAGTATCCAAAAACGTTTGAGCTAAGCACCGGGCAATTTTCAAACAGGTAAGAAAAGTCCTGCGGCCTTCGGTCAACACGTTCTACGTTGTCTGGGCACTAAATCACAATTTATGTTGTTCTCACGTAAAGCCCATTAGAGGGACATCAAAAAATTATTACTATGACATTTTATTTACGATTATTTGATCAAATATGGGCCAGCGACAATGAGGCTGACGGCGCTGGCGACCATGTCTGAATGCCATTTGTGGCTGCCCTCCCAGGGCAATCCGCCCACCCGTCCAAGAGGGCATAAGATGTTATGTGTTAAGGGTCATAAAGTTAATGCAAGCCAAACACTAGCAACAAGAACAAGTAGCAAACAAAACGGAAAAAGGACCCAGGATGCGGGGCTGTCTGGCTGGCGAGGCACGTTCCAAAGGTGGCCAGCAAATGCAAAATTGAGGAGAATCCAAATGTAATATGCAATCAAGATTCTTGACTTAAATTCGGTATTCGAGTGCTGGCAACAGTATCGTGGGTCAAACGATAAAGTGTCCATCTAATATTGAATCCATTAATTTGACTATTTATTGATTTCAATTTTGATTTCCATAAACGAAATGAAATGAGCATTTTAGCAGGCGCTATTTGCTGAAGCAAAACAAACCCGAATGGGTGATAGAGAGGCTTCAGAACCGTAGGACATAATTTGCAGGAGACTTGGGCCAGGCGAAGCTGAACCAGGACTCACTGAGGCATCAGGTGTGTGCGTTTGGGCTGCTGCAGAATGTAAACACGTTTTAATTAAAATACTAAGACAACAATAAGAGCCGGGACTCAGCCGGGCCCGGCAAGGATGTCAAAGTCAGCAGCTGGTCAGGAGCAGTTAAAATGAATTTGCGGTGGCTGGCTGCAGGCTGCAGTCCGGGGGTTCGGTTTCGGATCCAGGAACGAATCTAATCGCATTCAACGAATGGCTTTCCTAAGGATTTGGTTTGCATGTGCAGGACATAAACAACCGAAAGCTGTTTGGGATTGAAGCACTGAAACAAACGAAGAACCAATGCAGGTGCTTCATTAAAAGGAAGTATTTAATAAGTCTCTGTTACATTGGTTACTACTTATTTGTAAAAAACATTTTTAAGTTGCGCACTTGACTATTTTTATCAATTGTTATTTAATTCTTTAGCAGAATGACTACTTTTCTTAGACCACCTTAATTTTAATTATTATAAATATGTCTTATTAAAATATGTATATACGAAACATGAACTAATTATATTTCCCCAAGTGTACCCACATACGTGTACGTTACGTGTCTACTAGAGGGGGTCAGGAAGTAAACCAGTTGTGTGTTAGGGACTTAGAACAGAGTTCCTGGCAGACAAGTGCCTAATGGCTGCGGCTAATGAATGATGACAGCATTTAATGTCTCTCGCACTACTTGCTTGACCGACATCATTAATAACCCGCCCGACTAACAATCCCGGCAGCCCCAACAGCGGCAGCACCTTGGCCAATAAAATCAAATTAAAGCCAAGAGCGGAGCGTTGAACCCACATTATAATTGGCGCACGATGAAACGGAGAAGCAGGAGGCGCAAAAGCAGGAGTCGCCCTCAAAGGGACGACCGAATTGTTGACCGCAGCCCATTAAAAACTGATGTCCATCTACATGGAACAGCAAGGCGTGCTAACAATGGACCCATCACTGATACACCGCACGTCGCACTGGTCAGCCATTTGAAATGTATCCTCGGATGCGCGGCTGTCGGCAGCTCGGCGGTCTCCATCCGCCCTCCGGCATCCTGCAACTGTGAGCTTAGGCAGGGCGTATCCTTAATTACTCTTGGCTCGTCCGCAGCAAATTAATGATGCTTAAAAGCGGCGGGAGAGCCAGTTGCAGGGATAGAGTGCCGGAGTGGCATTGTGCGTGCGGTGATGTGTGACCACTGCTGACTGCATTACTCATACGCACCGTTGCACAATTAACTCAGTTGGCCAGCGAATTCTGCGTGGAAATTATTAAAGGAACTTTCCGAGCTACTTGGAGTGGGTGCTGAATATTAACGGATTGAAGGTAATTTGACTTTATAATGGAGGTAGAGAAAACTGTGTACCATAACTGTGTACTTACATTACCTTCAGTGTGTAAGCTAAAGGGTGCATGGGATTTAATTAGCTATCTCTGAGCTCTGCCCGACAGGGTTTCTATTTTTTCCTTCTCCGCCTTCCCACGCTCAAAATTTCAAATTAAATTTTCTCTGTTTGCTCTCGTTACACAGAGCTTAAATGAGGCAATAAAAAATTAGCAAATGTTTAGTTTTGATATTTTATAATTTGCGTTTTTAATGGAAGCTCAAATTGTTTTGCTGACATTGGTTGTGACCCGGAAAAGTCCGACAGACCCTCGATGGCCGGTTGGTTGGGTGTTGGTGGCAATGTTGCCATTAGGGCATCCGATATGTTGCGTTCATGTTGGCTTAGTTGCCGGGCTGGCCAAGCCAAACGGCAAACATCGGCTGCGCTGGCCTGGTCAAAAGCCCGGGCCGGCAAACACGGTGCTGCTATCCACACAGTGGAACCTCCCGGCCAACTGCGCCCCAAATGGTTTACCCGAAACGGGGGCGCTGCACTGAATATAATTGCAACGTTCAAGTGGCAAATCGCTGTCCGGTCCGTGATTATTATTATTTGTGGCCGCCGCATTAGAACTTCTGCAAATTGGTTTCGTTTTAGCAACCGGCTCATACGCCAAGTATCGTGTTTTCACACACTGCATACCGGATGCCTGCGATCCCTCTGGCCATCGCGAATAATTATGCAGCTTGCTGGCCGAGCTCCAAAAAATGTTTCGCATAATTCATTTATGTACGGGCTTACAGAAATACTAGAACCGAAAGCGAAGCGAAAATTCCGAAAAATGTGCGCCATATGCGAGGTCGCACATAGGTTCGCCTGCATAGATTTGCATTCGGAAATAGTTCGCCTCCGAGGTGCGGGCTGTGATTACAGGGAATTATTGTATTGGCCATTGGATGCGAACTCGATTCCAGTTCGGGGACGTGCCTGCAAGCGGCTCAACTGTGGAGTTATGAATATATTTTTCAGATTTCAGCCAGCCAAGTTTTGATACATACCCGAAACTTGAAATGTGAACTATATTGTAGCAGAAAATGAATTAAAAATTATCTGACCTATTCCCTGCAACATTTTTCCGTAATTTAATGACTCAGACCCAAACTATATCCATTGAACTGAGATCTGACTCCCGGCTTAAGCGGACTCTTGCAGCTTTAAGACACTCGTACCTCCAGCAGTCACTGGGGCATATCCCCCTGCTCCTGTCAGTGGCGGCGCCATCGACTTGGGCAATGTTCGAGTGCTCGAACATGTGCAATAAAATTGGGAATCTCTCGACTCGACAATTTTCCATTTAATGGCACACTCACTCCGCTGACAACGGTCTCGATTTTCTCGATTCTCTCGCTTTATCGAGTTTATTGTGGATAAATGCGCTGCGAAAAAATCAACAATAAATGCACGCAGATGCAATGTGTTTAAAATGTATATATGCCCACAACTGGATATATGTGTGTGTAAAAGGCAGCTCTGATTATTTGGTAAACATGGCGAATTTACGTAGCCAGGACAACTGGACGGGAAATGGCCAACGCAGCAGGGGAAATAAGGAAGCTGAGTGGGCGAAATGATTTGTTTAAAAGAATCTGTTCCGCTTGAGCCCCGGAAATCATTCGTACATATTCATAAATTAAAAGAAAACAGGGAATTCATTCAAAAAAAGGAAGAGAGAGAGAAATGCTTTCATTAATTTTGCAAAATATTTAAACTTATCATTTCATTTTAATTAAAAGCTTTAGGTTAAACCTAGATTTTGGTATATGCTTTCTCAGCTATTTATCCGTATTTTCGTCTTTGGGAGAGTGTATACCCTTTTCAGTGGAACGGATATCGAATATATTTATAGTCCGCATTAATGGACATTTACACACAGCTGATGCCCGAAGAGCCACCCGCACTCGATTGCGCATTTGTATGTAAATGTCCTTCTGTGTGGAATTTATTATGGGTTTAATTTTTAATAGCGCCGACAAAAGCATATTAAAGGTTGATTTAAGACAGATTGAACTCCGAAATCGAGAAATGGATGTTTGCTCCTCATCAAGGTTCAGTATTGGAGTATTCTTTAAAATTATCTTCAAATATGGGTATAAGTAATGTACGCAATCTTTGTGCCTAGATTCGATTTATGAATTTACCTCTCTGACTTTAAATCAAAAAAGACCGAGGTAGATATTCCCCTTAAAAGTTAAATTGATTTTTCTGCCAGAACAGTATTAATTTATTCATCTGCCACAAGGATTCTTGTTTGTTACCATTTGTTTCTCTATGATACGACTGTGATGTCCTCGTGTATTTATGCGCAGTCATGAGTTTTAAGTGTCGGAAGCTGAACTCCTGTTTCGAGTGGTCAGGAAAACTGTAACATGTAAATCAATCAATCTGCAATACTACCTACAGTAGAGGATGGGCAACGCATTGAATGCAAGGAGAATAACTAGAGAGTATAGTTTATTTAAAGCAAGCAGCGATTTCTTCAAAAATGTTACTCTGCATGTGAGCCTTTAACTAAAAATGAAGCTGGTTTTGAAATGGCATAACGTGATGTTCGCGAAATTAAATGGTTTGCAGAAAACTCGCTTGTTCAACCATATTACATTTCTTAGCTGGATTATTTTGGCTAAGCCTTGAAGTAGGTTCCTCGTTCATGTTTCCACCGCTGTTGCCAAAAATATTCTGGCTAACAAGATAAAGGAATCGGCGAGAGAAGTGAGAGCGGAATGGGCAAAGAATCTTCAAAGCTGAGCCAAAACATTCACATAAAAATTTTGCAAATGAAATATGCACCACTGCAACCATTTCAGAGGTTCAGCACGGACAAAAAAAAATCATAAATAACCAAAATATATAGGTACACCAAACTTTATTCCATTTTATTTACTTTTGGTGCTCAAAAAGCGAAAGTGGTCGCACAAAACGTTTATAAACGTCAAGAGGGTTATGGAAAATAATACTTAACATGTTTTGTGACCGCATAAAATTGGTAATTCACGTTAGATTTTAGTTTAATTTTTAATTCTTTTTAAGAGAACTTTTTAAGTTTAAGACTTCTAGAATTTTACCTTTGGGATTTGCTTAATATTCCGAGCAAAATAATTGGTTCTCCCACTCCCGATTTTTTTAGTTTGTGCCATTCCTATTTCCGAATCCCAAAACGGCTATAGAGATTTTTGCAATTTTATACACAAACGATCGCAGGACCAATGGCCCGCAATGCAGGCAAAGGGTGCGGCTTCAGGGGCTAGATAATAGCCACTGACACAAGGGCTTTTTGGGGGAGTCAAATTGGGATGAGGATGCAGCTGGGGCTGGCACTGCTGATGCGAATGCGGATGGGGGTGTGGCAGTGGAAGTGGTAGTGGTCGTGGACGTGGAGTGTCGGCTCCACCTCAGAGCCATGCCAAAAAAATCAGCTCGGCAGCCGTAATCAGTGCAGCCAATGCAAAAATTGTTCACGAAATGAAAACTAATCGATGGCAGAGCGCGGGGCTGTGGCCACCGCAAGGCACGGGGGCGGTGGACGGTCTTGTTAGCCAAAGGGGGCGTGCCGGGCTTGATGCCCCCTTCCTTTAGGTGTTTTACACGCTGGACGTGCATAAAATTGTGCGCAACCCGGCGTACGTGGCAGGAGGCAGAAGCGAACGCAGGAACGGAAGCTGAGCTGGAGCCGTCACGGGATTCCCATCACGTATCGCAATTTAAATTAACACTGTGATATTTTTAGCTAAACGTGTCGCGGTTTTCTACAAGCCGCTCCCTGGGAGAGTGCCGGCATCGGCAGGACTTTTGCCGCCATATAACAGTGCATTTATTATTTTAATTAAGCGTTTAGCGCCGCACAGGCGAGACGTGTGAAATTCTCACTCATATTCGAGAGCCATAATCAGTCACTCATGAACTCTACATTTTTCATACCCCATTTTGACGGGAAAATGCATGTTTTGTCTGCTTGCGGGAATTGCTGCTCGCGCAAAAATCAGAACCAGGATATTCGATGCTCCCCTGCGAATTAGTTTCTATTGTCGGAACTCGGCGCTTTTGCAGCTGCACAACAACAGCCGAGCGAATAGGTGCAGTGAGGCCAAGGAATGCATAATTATGAACAAAGTTCTCATTTATTTTCGCGCTGAATTAATTAAAAGTTCACTTATGCACGGCATTTGCATAAAAATTACATTTTAATTGCGCTTCATTTGCGCAGAGTGCGCCGCGTCGTCTTCGTCATCGTCTTTTCCTTCGTCATCGTCAGATCCTGCCTTCTGCTTGCCGTTATGAAAAATTTCCCGCACCCCCAGCGGGCAGACGTGTCACGGGGCGGACTTGGTGCCAGAGCGCCGGAGAAGTGCACTCGAGACAGACAAGAACACTCGGAGACCCACTACAAAGCGCACTTGCCAGTCGTAATGAAAAAACACATTTTCCTGGGGAGAACTCCTCCGAAGAGGGGTTAAAAGAAGTTCCCGGGAGGGGTTAACAAATAGAAATATTTATTAGGATACCGAGATTTTTTCGCAAGCTGCGTTCTGTTGCTTGATAATAAGAGAAATTGAAATTATCTGCAGGAGTCCATAATACAGGCAAGTGAGTTGATTAAAAATCAAGTGGGAATGCAAGGAAGTAGGAAAAAAATGCCAGAGGTAAACTGAATTGCTCAGGGTAATAAAAAATCGAGGAATGTCATTTGTGTATCGAGAAAAGGGGGAGTTCAACCAGATTGAAATCCTTTTCAGCAAGAAGGCATTGCAACGGCTTCGCAAATGCTGTGTGACAGTAATTTTCAGTTCATCGCATTAAATGTGCCCCTATTAGCTTAACAAGTACCTGACAAATAAGTTAATTCCCGTACGTAAACATCAGCGACCATTAACGCCTTCCCCGCTTCCTGCCCCGAGATATATGTATGTGTATGATGGAGGCCCCCTGCCGAGGGTGCAAAGAGCTCGCTCCGCAGTTAATGGAAAGCTGCCAGACAACACCCCCCGGCATTTCATCAACTTGGTCCAATGCACAGGGCCAACTCAACAGAGCGACAGAGAGCTGGCGAAAAAAGTTGGCCAAAATATTCTCAAGTTTCGGCTGGATTTGGCTTGTTTCCCTGTAGCTGTTGTTCCTTTTCCATACCCAGCAATCGTAGAGATGAGGGGTTTGATGTGGTTAAAGGAATCAGTTAATTTTCGTCTCTAACACTGGGAATAGTTGCTTTTTTAAGTACTTATCAAGTGTAATAACTATAACTAATGCTCACCTTATAATTTTCCCATCTCCAGAATGAAGTTTAAAGTAAAAATAAAAGAAACAATAAAATAGTATTGTATTCTCACTGTGTGAGCTCTCAATGTTGCCTTTTCATTAAGAACGCGAGGAAGACAGACATAAGTAAACAAACACACTTCAACTTGGCACCAAAAAGTAGTCAATGCTTTTTGCAAGCCCACTGCCGGGTATTTAAGGGTCGTGGCCTTTGAACAAAGCCGACTTACTGGCATTTCTTTTGCTCATTTCCGAATACGGGCAACCTGAGGTTTGTTTTAATTTGCCGCTTCTCTATGAAGCCAAGTTCCTTCTCCGCATCCCAGCCAGAGCCATTGTCTTACCGAGCGAAGCAAAACTTTTGCATTTTCTCATTTTCGGAAAATGTGCAAAGGGATTTGTTTTCATGTCTGCTCCTGGTCCTGGTCCTGGTGGCAGCACTCCTGCTGTTCCTGTTTCGGGTCCGGGCCTTGGTCCTGTTCCACGCATTTGTGCGCTTATGTTGTTGCCTGATATGATTTCTGCCTTTGTCCCCCGGATGCGAATGCGTGTGTCGGGGGTCCTTTGAGATTATTTTTGCGATGCGGCGGCACAAAGGACAACAGGCGGGGGCCCGAGCTCTGGCTGCAAATAAATAAAGCCAAATACATCTGTTTTCCCATAAATTGTATGAGCATCTGAGTGCGTGTGGGCGAGTACTTTTATGAACAAGTACCAGCCACAAAATGATATCTTGCCTTCGGTTTGTTGTGCCACAAAGTTTTCCGTTTGCCTCTGCGGTTTCCCGGCGATAATCTCAAATTATCTTTTGTGTACTCGATATGGGGATTCGGTTCGGGGTGATCGCGGGGATTACCATAATGCCAAACTGTTTACTGGACCAACATTTATAATTATACGCAGTTTTGTCCAAAGTAAAGCTCTGCTTCTGTTCTTATTTCGACGCGTTGGTTGTGTTCCTATTTCCAGAAGAGGAACTTTCAATTCCGATTTCAATGATATATTTGGGCACACCCGTAATGTGTGTGTGTGTGTGATTGTGCCAGGATATATGCTCGCTACAGCTTCCTTTGTTGTCGAACGTTTCCTTGGTCGCCTGCTGGCGGGGAGCATTTGCCTATTAGACCACGTTCTCGGCTTCATGTGGCAAATTACATTGTTTTATTTGAATTACGATTTGTCGTGGCCAGAACAAGGTCCTGCCTGCTCCCAGTTCGGCCAACTCCCCCGCCCGCCGACGGCATGTCCTAGACATGAAAGCTGCTTTGGTATAATTTAATTTGCCCCACTCAGAGGGAAATGCGTGTTTATGTGATTGTCCTGGCTGGGGATCCCGTAATGGGCGAGCGGACGCGGTGACACTTGGCATCGGCTTTCACCCTCACGAGATTATAGACTTTAATACGCTATTCGAATTGCATTATTCACGCGTGCCAACAGTCAGGGCTTGTCAAGGCACACATTATAATTGAATAAATCAGAGCTGCTCGCAAAAACTCCATCGCATTTTCGCCTCGTACGTGCCGCGCTCCCAAAAACAATTAACCTCCGAGAGCTGCGAAAGTTGGCAATCCCGGAGCTCAGCTGGACGCCAGAATGCAGCTCCCGCGAACTTTGCTTCAATCCGCTCCCCTACATCGGGCGGAACTCTTTTTCGGCTCGTTTATTCAGTCCGTGGACATGCTAAAAAGGATCCGAGGACAGGACGGAAATCTCCTCCAGCCAGCGCTCCGTGCCACGTGGAATGCGGCGGCACGTGGCGCATTATTCGTGGCGCGAAACAAGTGTAAATTCCGAAATGATGGCTTACTCGGATTTTTCGTGTCCAAGGTAATAAATGGAACAAAGTTGACATCCTCCTCCAGCTTGACTGGCCGCAAGTTGCGGCATGAACGTCTCCATCTAGAAACCAACACCTCTTCATGCACTCCGGGGAAATTTAGTTCGAGAATTTTTGGTGCGGAGACTTACCTTTCTAGAGTTTTGTATATATTTTTCTATTCCATTTTTAGCTCCTTTGTTATACCTCGGCCAGTTGTAATATTTTTAATAAGAGATTAATAGCAATAAAATAAAGAAAAGTATTACATATTTATGTTTTGATTTAAGGCACCTTACACATTACATAGTTTTATTTTATAGTGCTGTAATTCTGACCAGCTAACCCATTTGATCAAAATCACAGCAATTTCGAAAGTCTGCATGGTGATAGTAAACAAAAAATACATAATAAAACGTTTATTGCCATCCACACTTGAAATATTGTCATAATAACATTACATTCACACCTAAGCCAGCACTCTGCTTACAAAAATAACCTTAAGCCAAGGCAACAAATCTCCAGCATATTATTGATCTACTGAGTGGAGCAAAAATGTCTGGAAAACTCAACAAAGTTTTCTCGACAATGACTAAAAAGTCGCTGTTCGCCAAAATAATCAAGTAAAAACTGAAAAGTGATGTGCGGGATCAGGGGCAGGCAGCGAGGTGGATTACGTGTGGAACCGGACCCTGGCAGGACATTAGCACTGCAGGAAGAATCGGATGCCAAGCAGGTGGAAAAACCAAAGGAAAAACTGGTGCTAAGCGACACTCACGTGTGCAAGTGTCTATCTGCTTTGTTGGAAGACATATGCTCAGCACTTAGGAGCCCCTCACCTCCAGTCCATGGCTAACTCCACCCGACTCACCTGGCATCGTTTTTCCAGCTTTCGGGCAAAAGCAAACGCTTTTCCTGCATTAGTTTTTGCACAACTCACGGCGTTCTTGCAGCTCTCAGCCTTGCCGCTCCTTTTGGCCTTTCACACCATCCTTCGGGCCAATTGCGGCGCACGTATGTGAATGGTTTTGTGGTAAATGTTTTTCAATTCCTTTTCGCGCAGAACTTTTCGGGCGGTACTGCCGCCGCCGAAAAGTACACAAATTTAGCGTTCTATTTGCACCTGCTCCGGCCGCCTCTCAATGCGGTGCCAAGGTGTTTCTAAGTGCCGACAATTCGGCTTGGAAAGGCGGAAATAGAGCTTATTATGTGGCCCATTCCAGTAGCCGGTAGCTCCTCGGCCAAATCAAAGGCGGTGGTCGCAGTTCGAGGCATTCACTTCGCCAGATTCGCTCATTTCGCAGCTAGCAGCTGGCTTTGAATCGAGATTGAATGGAATCGGAGGAAGTGCCATTGAATTTAGCCTGAATGGGGACCTCGTTTACCACATACTCTCAAGAGTCATTTTCATTTGTTGGCCGCTTACCCAACGCTTTGATTGGATGTGGCCCAAAACATTCTGGCCCATTTTCTGGCTTCTATTTATGAGAGTGTGTGGGGAGGGAAACAATCTGTGAGATTTTCAACTTTTTAATCCTTAAAGCCACTAAGAATTTAAACTACAATTAATTGTCAAATACCGTTCGTAAGTATTAAGGTAAAATCTGTCGTAACTTAAAACTTCTTCTGTCAATTTCACTATATTTAAATATTCTCCATAGCTTCGGAAAATCATGAATAATTCTCTTTTAAAATAAATTTAAGTTCACAAGAAATATATTTTAATTAGAAGTATTCTATTACCGAGTAGGAGTAAGCCAAATAATTGGTCGAATTCAAATAAGCAATTCCAAGCCAAAGGCAATGAGGTGAGCAAACCTAAAGGAGAATGGCAAACAGAAATGGTAAATGGTAAATAAAAGGAGTGCGCATCAATGCATTCAATAAAAAATAAATTGATTTCGAATGGAAAACGCAGGAATGGCAATGGAGGAAGTGCACCAGGTGAGCTGGCACTGGAGTGTGCAAAATTATTTTGTGCGCTCTTTAAGGAACGGAGAAACAGCGTCCCAATCCAAATACAGGTTTGCTATCAAGGAATCCTAACCAAACTGGAATGCTTTTCTGATTAAATCCTGGCTAAGATATGTGAAGGCCAATCAGCTGGATTAGGTCGCCTTCGGCCACAGAGAATAAATATTATTGCAAAACTAACCGCAGTTATTGCTCCCGGGCCGAGCCAAAGGCTTGGCTAAACAATTCAAATTATGATGTGAGCAATGCGGAAATGCAGCAATAAAGCTAGTTGTTCTACACATTTGTTGGTCGGTCAAACGAGCAATTCTGTTAAATTAAAACCTCAGCCTCAAAAACAGAGACAGGGTGCGGCCGGATGAGAAACATGTTGCCGGCCACCCGGCTGAGTGAAAAGTTCATAAATTCTATGCGTGCGTGCTGCTAAAATGGTCTGAACTTCTGTCAGAGTCCCCACAAGGGAGGACGGTCGAGTGGGGTATAATTCCTTGTCCGAAAAGGACATGTGCTGAGTGCCCGCAGAGGGTTGAGTTCGTCCGCCCGCAACTGTCACTCGGCGCTCAATGGCACAACCAGACTGCAGGATTTGCCCACAATGATATTTCAAATTTCAAAATTTCAGCAACAACAATGGCAACAACACCAGGAATGTCCACATCGACGAATGTAATTGACATTTCTTTAAGCGTTCGCATGTTCACATCTAGAAAGTATCCCAAAACCAAAGACAAGACAAGACCTTCTGGTCCATCCTCGTTCTCGGCCCAGGCTGTGCGAGTACGTGTCTGTAGATGGAACCAAATAAGTCCCGGAACACGTAGCCGAGCCGATGTCACCTTATCTGCAGCGGCATATAAAGTGTATCTTCGGGAGCCAAAGATTGCCCTAATAAAGTGGCCTCTGGTAATCCGAATTCAGAGGCTCCGCTGCCAGGATCCCTGACCCAACATCAACCCCATAAAATCATAAAAATGAAGCCGGAGAGCGAAAGAAAGTAGTGAAGAAGACCGGGGAACAGGCCGAATCCAAATCGAAAAAGTTTCCGCTTAGGCCCGGCATTAAAAACTTGGCAGCTTGTTAAGCCCTACAAGGGGGCAAGGGGCCAGCGGATTGTAGTTCGCAGTGCTGGGGGCCAAATTAAATCCGCAAACTGTAGACAAAATGCAATAAAATAAATTGCAACAATATCCGCAAAAACCAAGGCGGAGAGCGGGGCTTAACAAAATAAAAGTTCCTTATAAATGATGCTGCTGTATTTGGAGTGAACATAATATAAATTTTCACCGAGCTGAGAAGGAGCCAAATGAAAGGTGACAGCTGGGATGTGGGGAAATGGGCTCCAACAGCGACTACAGCTACAGCTACTGCTACGACTATGGCTAAACAATAGTTCAGCAAAAAATAAGTTGAAAACGAGTGAGAAAAACTTAAGTGCCCGTTAAATTTCCCAGCGGACTAATGATAAAAGTTACGCGACTCCTGCCGCACCTTCGGCCCCCACGGTCTTCCGCCCCTTTTCCTACCTTGCCGGCATTGCGTTTCCCGGCATGTCGGATTTGTTTGCTCTTTAACCCTTTCCATTCGCAGCTTATTCATTGTTTTTCCGTTTTTTTTTTGCCCTGGCCAGCTTTTTTTTTTGTTGCTTTTGCTCCTTGGCTGGAGTAGCGGTAAATACATTGCGGCATTCAAGTTAATTTACCACAAGAAAGGAGCCAGCAAGGAGCGCAGCGGAAGAGCGGAAAAGCGAGAGGAGCGGGGGCAGCAGTCACGGAAAAGGCTGAAAAAATGCAATGAAAATTATGTTGAACCAGGCCAAGGGATCGTAATTAGTTTACTGCCATTTAACTTGCTACATTAGTTGCAATTACGCAGTAAATATTGCTCATTTATTGTGTAATTCATTTGCGTTTTTAACTGCCTGCCAGGGATTTTTTTGTTCATCTAAAATTTTCCGACTGAAGGAGAAGCTGTCAGCTAAACAGTATTTCTCATGTTGTGAGTTTAATATTAGCTTACAAGTTTTCTTACCGACAATTTAAATTCGGAAGCTTTAGTTACTAGTTAAGTTATAGGATCAGAGTGCTTCAAAAGTCATTAAATTAAAGTGACATCGTGTTAGGATAACCACAACTGCGGCTGTGCGTGATTAAATTTCATGACTAAACGGACATTCGATAAGCCTTTTACGCCCTTGAGCCCTAAGTAGATTTAACACTTAATGCTAAACGCTTTAAATGACACTACAAAAATCTTGAAAAAACATGCGAGTGCTTCAAGTACTTTACAGAATTTAATTGATGCAAATTGTTGTTCGGGATTCCATTTAAATATTTTACGTTCGTGGCTGTTGGCACTGAATGCGTGCGTGCGTGCGAGCGTGCGTTTCGATTTGTGTTTGTTATGTGCTTTGCATAATTTAACACTTTGCCTTAAAAACAATCAAATTGTCAAGTGTCAAAAGTTCGTGTCAGGCCAACCGGAGTGTCAGGCCGACCCGCTCATCTGGGCTCTGTGTGCTCTCCCATGTAAATGTAAATAAAAATGCATTAAAAATGTAGCTGTAATTTACACACTCACACTTTACCGGGGAGGTGAAACAGGACCGCCCGTTGGGGCAAAACGGATAACGGGGGCCACCGTAAGTGGGTGCTTGTGTGCAATATTTTGCATTTGCCTGCCACTTTTTCCGGTTTGCTCTGACCACAAAGTGTTGGCCATTAACCGAGAGCGCACTCTGGCCCACTCACAGGGTCGTTTATGCTTCGAAAGTTTAATCGGAATTCGAAGTAAAAAGTGCGGGCATTGTGGGAATGCACTTCTGTTATTCAACAAAAAGGATAATACATTTGAATTGTAGTCCTGCAAGAAATGAAGTTGAATAGTGCTATCAAAGCAATTAAAGCTGAGTGTAAAACGGATAAACAATTTCATCATTCAATGCCTTTTTTTTTATAAATTTATTAAGCTTTTGCTGAGTTCTTGAAGACTCTTCGCGAAGTACAACGCATGAACCTGTCCTCGGACAGCGAGGCTGACCAGCAGACAGGAGGGCTGACGCGTGTTAATTTGAATAAATTATTAAAGCACGTGATGAGCGCGACCTTTCAACCAATTGGGGCCACCGCCCCCGCACACCGATCCGTCTCCGTCTCCGTCTCCTCCACCCCCCGCTTGCCATGTGCAATTAAGCACGAAAAAACCAATCAAACTGGGAATAAATTGCGCCATAGTTGCAGCTGCAGCCGCACAGCGACCAGAGTTGCCATACGGCGCCGATTTCAGCAGCAATTTTTTTTTTTTTTTTTGATTCGCAAAGCCAGCATTTTGCGAGTGGGGTTTTTTGCTCTCGCCGGGGGTTTCCCTTTTTATTGTGGCCGCTGGGCGAAAATTGTTTGCATTGCATTCGCTGCTGATGCATGCGAATTGAGAAATATTTGCAATTTAGCAAAATACACCCGGAAGCGGGTCCGGATCGAAGCTTGAGCTGCGCTGCCGCTTCCCGATAGCCGCATTTCACTATTCGCAATTTCGATTTCGTATTCATATTTGTGTTTGGCTTTTCGTATTTGGACTCAGCTTTCAACACGCCCCAAGTGCGTGCGGAATGACGGCAATTAACGTTATGTGCAGGTCTGATATGTGCCTTTTGCCACGTGGACAAGCGTTGTATTTGCGATGAAACAAAAGAAGGGACCTACTTCGGGAGGGGCTTTCCAGGTAAAGTGATCTCTATTAAACTGGGAACTTGGTAAAACAATGGTTTTTTTATTTTCCGCTGCTACACTCCACTGCCAATCGGATGGTCCGATCAGTTCAATTCTCGGGCGCAGTGATGCATCAGAAAATAGAATACAAATTTTATTTATTCAATTTTTATGCTTGATGCATGCGAATTGAGAAATATTTGCCATTTAGAAAAATACCTGCGGAATAGGGTTCGTATTGAAACTAGAGCTGTGCTGCCGCTTGCCGATATGTGCACTTCGCATTTGTGTTTGACTTTTTCCAATGCTTTTTAGACTTAGCTTTCAACACGCCTGAAGTAGCAATTAAGGTTATGTGCAGGACTGATATGTGCCGAATCTTTTTCACGTGGAAAAGCGCCGTATATTCAAAGAAATAATAGTCGTTTATTGCAAGTACTTTTATAAAAATACATTTATACTTTTGTTGAAAAATATTTTGTTCCCAACGGACTAACGCCACAACCAATAAGAGCTAAAAACAATTACTGTCACTTGAAATACTTTATATTAAATAAAACAAGTGGAAATTTAAAAAAGTCACAAACTAAATTGATAAAATAGGGATTTTCCCATAATACTATTTCCACAAAATCAATAAGAAATATGAATAAAGTAGACTGATATCAGCACTAATCAAAACGATAAGG
>VNJS01014835.1:0-19819 GCA_008042575.1 Drosophila watanabei
AGAAAGAATATTTGTAAGTGTTGAATTTTTAAAGAAATGATTAAAATTTCAGCAGTTTCGACACCTGTTTTCTAACATTTGCATAGGTCCTGGTAAAAATTTACTTATAAATCAAGGAAAGCGAGGGAATAAAAGGGAAACATTTGTGGCAAATTAATTTAATGGAATAAAAACCAATATAAACAAAACCTTTACGAATTAAAATAAATGCTTCTGTAGCTTAGTTATCGACCGATTCAAATTCCAATCCGTGATTAATTCGCTAACTGCTAATATATAAGAATATATTTTGCCTTATTCCATTATTACTATAATTCGTACTTTAGCTAAATCATTATTATTTTTTGTTTCTGAAGTTGTATTTCCTTTCCTTATTTTCCAGTGTAAATCTCGCATAAATATTCTCATTTATGGCTATTTCGTGTATCCGCTGGACCAAAACCCGAACCCGGCAGCGACATAAAAACTTGCAAATTCAATGTTTGTTTCCCTCGCATTTTTTGTGCGAACAAATTTTGTTTGGCAACTTCATTTCGGCGCTTATATTGACAGCGACAACTGACAAACAATGAATGACAAACGGCCAAATGGAACAACAACAACAAAAGGCAAGCAACCGGCAACGCGTTGTAACTTTTTATCAAGTTATTAACTTATCTAATTCGATTATGGCCCTGAGCGGGTGTCTGTGTGTGCGGGGAGAGGGTATCCCTGTTCCTGCGTGGCGGTGTGTGTGTGTGAGTGAGTCCTGGCAGCGGCAGCAGCCTGTTCGTGTCAGAACGGCACCGTTTACGTAGCGAGCAATTCAATTAGAAATGCGGTAGCAGCAGTAAAAACAAAAACGCGGCACCAGCTAACAGCAGCAACACTAACAAAACAAAGCAGCAGCAACAACGCAGCCAAAATGGCTGCCTAGACAAACGAAGAATGAATGAAAGGGACAAAGACAAGGACCTGAGAGTGAAAGAGAGACAAGAGAGAGCAGGACTGACAGACAGGCTCTATCAAAAAATGCTAAGCAACAGACTGGCAGGCAGACAGCCAAGGACAGCGACAGACACACACAGCGCCGCGGGTCGTTTATGCGGAAGAATCTTTACGATAATGGAAACCATTTACAATATCCTGCTGCAAGCACTCAAATTTCAAGGACCCCAATTAATAAACATTGAAAGGTCATACTCATAGCTTTAAAATAGGGCTTAGAGTTATAGTTTGATTAAGTTTCACCTCATAAATCACATGGGGTAAGTAGGAGATTACATTCCTTGATTTAAATGTTTGTTATGCTTAAACCCTTAAACCTCCATGTATCCTTGAGGCATTTCTGACAAGTGCAAACCATTTGGCAGACATATGCTCCATAATGGCTAACCATTTTGCCTACTTTGAAATATGCCAGCTAAATGAGCAATCTCCCGCATTCCACATTGAGATTTACAAATTACCAAAACACAATTCCCATCCGCAAACAACAGCAAAAACAACACATTCCAGCAAAAATAAATAATAATATATTTGTGTGTGCCTGCTGCCTGGGCTTGTCTCTGTCAGTTAAATTTTTATGTTTTTGTTGTCAAAGCCCATTAAACTGTCTTCGTGCCCCGGTCCTTGCGACCAAGAGTGCCTCTTGGCCCCTTAGCCTCAGGCCTGCATAGACAGGCCTTTCTTTTACAAAGAAAAAAATATAAAAAATTCAGAAAAAAATGAAAACAGCCCAAACAAGGGAAATGGAGGTAAAAAAGTTGGCCATTTGTCTGCCGCTTGCTTTTGTCAGTTATAAAGTTTTAACCTTTATGGAGTGCGGCATGGCCGCTGCCTTTCCTGAGCCTGGCCGCATAATAGTACGTAAATACATATACATATATGGCCCTAACCTTTAACAAATAAATTGAATCTCAGCTATAAACAAGAAGAAGAAAGTCAGATTAAGTCCTAGGTCCGTGGGTTATGATACAGAAAATTATACGATTATGCCAAAAGGAAAAGATTTATTGGCGGGACAAAGTCTAGACAGGGAAAACATAATAGTTAAGATTTGGGGTTTAATTTGAGTTTATAGAATTTAGTTAATTTTTTAATTTTAAAGGGAATATACTTGTAAAAAAATACATATTTATAAAATAATGAATTTAAGTTAAGTCCGGTTTTACAAAGACAAAGTTTAAGTTTTAGAAAGCGGTTACTTGTAATAATTCATTAAATTTTTAGGGACATTACACATTTTAAAGAAATAAATTACATTTAATGCTGCCCATAAAAACAAAGTCCAGCAAAGTTACGATAAAGTGTCGTGAGACAGTTATAAAAGAAGATTTAATGACTGACCAAAGTCTAGACAAGGAAGCCAACTATTTCCATAGATTTTATATAACTACCAAAGGCGATTTCTAGTAGCAATAATTACAATTTGAATGACAATGCCCCTGTAGTGTAGTAGCTGCAGTTTTCTAAGAATTAACAATGGCCTTTGCTCGTTTGCTTGTTTTTAATGACATTCCTTTGTGCAGGACTTTGGCAATTGATTTGCGCAAGACCGATGGCAAAGAGCAACAAAAATGTACAAAATATGATAATAAAAGTTGACAGACAATGGCTACTGCTCCTGCTCCTGCTCCTCTTTTTCGGCCATGGCCAGCCATCGTCATCGAGAGTTTTCCAATCAAACTTGTATTTTGGCCAACAACGTTATTGAAAGCAGCTTAATGCGCAAGTAAGCTGTCCATTATTCCGCAACATGTCCGTCCTTCGTGTGGGGGGCCAACAAAAGCATTGAAATTTGGCCAGTACCTCGGGATCGGGACTGGGAGTGGGAGTGGGAGTGGCTAGAATAGGAGAAAAAGCAGAGCCAGGACCTGGCGTAGGGGCCTTTGCTCATGCATTATGCGCATTGTTTGCCAACTGACAAAAGCAACTTTTATGTTGTTCAAAATTTGGTTATCAGCTCGGCAGAAAAAGTGAAAAAAGCGGCAGGAACAGTAGAGATACATTGTCCACGGAGGAGGCGCATAAATCACGCAAACACTGGGATCAGGAGGACCGAAAAGGTGCCTGTCCTGTGTCGTACGTGTAACTGCATAAATATGATTGATATCTGCCCAATGGCAAGGTCCTGCTGCTGCTGCCTTGTAGGATTCCTCGGGAATAACAACTTCAATTACCATGGCCAGGGGGGACAGAAGCAGGAACATGGGTGGGTCTCTGGCACAACGTCTATATCATCTGGCTTTGGCAACAACTTTGGGAACACCATAAATGCCTAAAACGTCGCATTGTTGCGCTTGGATTGTGACGAAGAAAAGCGAGACAATGGGCCCAGGGCGCTGAATGGTAAGTGAGTAAGTGTTGGGGGCAGCAGAAGCAGCAGCAGCTCCTCTGTCATTGTTACAGCAACAATTTTCTTTTGTAAATTCGCCATAAAAGCGAATAAAACAGGCGGAAGCTTGACTCGATGCCTGCCTCCTCCTCCTCCAAAATCGCCTGCCACCCACTTAAGCTTTAAACTTAATGTTTGCTAATATAATTAAGCGATTTGGGGGATCCTTCACTTCACTCAAGGATTTTTAAATTAATTTCTGTTGTCTTGTTGGTTTTAATTCCCTCTCTCGCACTCTATTTGTTCTGCCGTTTATATTCGCTTTTCCCTCATTTTCGACTGCTCACACATTATCCATACGCCATGTTGGCCTGACTTTAAGAGCTCCTTGGAATTGGCAGAAGCGTTTGTGTGAAGAGAGACAAAATGCAAGCATAGAGAGAAATTGTTAATAAAATTTGAATATAAATAAAAAGAAAACACTAAGAAATATGCCAACTTTATTAAGGATTTATTTAAGATATTTTATTAAATGTTAAAGATTAATTTTTGAGTACCTAAAGTATACAGAATAATCCCAAAAATTCACCTAATTTCCTCTCAGTGCAGACAAACACACGTATACTATCAGCATAAAGGCGGCAACTACAATAAACAGCTCATGCAAAATGCAGGGGAATGCTGAATAAATCAAGGGAGATGGCCACGGGGCGGAACTGGCAGCTGCCAACGGCTGCAGGAGAGCAAATTAAAGACCCCATTGAGCTTCGAGCTCCGCTGTCCGGGCCTGACTTGGCCCGGCTAACTGACTCGCCTTGTCCCGACCGACCGACTGACTGACTGACTGGCTGACACTGACAAGGACACCACCGCCAAGAGTTAACTAAATGCCCGACAGTTGCAACAAACGGCAAACAGAGAGGATATAGTTGAAGCAAAGGAGGTTAGCAAGGAGTAGGACCAGAGGCACGACTTGGAGGAAGCCAAGGCCGAGTGAAGAGGCTTCTCTTGGCGCAATGCTTCCGCTGTTGTCATTCGCTTAAAAGTTTATTCCTCGCCTGCCGCTGACAGGCGCGCCAAGCTAAGTTGAATCCTCGCCTGTCGCTCGGCTCCTTGTTGCTGCTTCCCTTTGAATATCCTCGCTTTGGCTTCGCCTTGGCCTTATATCCGGTGCCGCAACACTTCCTGTTTACAATTTAAACTAATAAGCAGCCAACGAGGCTGAGAACAAGAAGAACGCAGCGCCATGGTCTTGGTCCTCGCAGCTGGCATCGTTTTCAATTTTCATTCTAACGCCCATTTATTTCAGTTTTTCCCCCCGCATTCACTTTGCATATTCAATAAATTGAAATTGACATTTGGCGTTGCAGGGGGTTGTGGCAGAGGCTAAGATGTACATCCCTTTATAACCCAACACATATGAATAAAGAAGCATCCAGCCAGGACAGCGTTCATCACTCAGGAAAAATATGCTTATCAAATTTTGGGGGTTTTTCTTTTTCAAACAGGAAGTTGGAAGCAAAGCAAGGAAAATTTTCTGACTCTTAAATGTTATTTTTGATAAATTTATTTGATCTATTTTGAAGTTTGCTGGGTTTTCTAGACGGCAAGATAATATTTCTTGAATAATTTGTAGCCAAAGTACACAGTAGTGCAATAAATGAGATATTTGTTAAACAGAATGCAACAATATTTCAGCAGACCTATGACTTAACTTAACTAAATAACCATTTCTGTTTCTCCTTCTACGATTGATTGATTTTTCCGAGTGCAGAGAGTTAGGAAGGCATCATCAATATTTGCAGATTGGCAATGCCAGCAAATAGCAATTGGCAAACAAAGTTCGCACTGGCTAAGCAAGCAAATGTCTGTGCCTGATCCCCACGGCAAGCACGGCCAGACGACGACGAGCTCTTCATTAACCCAGTGAGTCCTGGCCAGGGTCATTCATTAGGCACGGTCACTTGAAACGGCCGCCCATCTCCGTCACTTAGTGAGTCACTTATGCCCGGGCATTTTGTGCACTTTCCAGCCGGGGATCGACGGGATTGCCACTTGTTTGGAACTCAATTAACTGGGCTGAGAGCGAAAGTGTTGCGCCAGCAAAATGTCAAAAGAAGCTGGCAAATATTTGCAGATACTCCACACCGAAGCGCAATCAAAATGTCAGTTTAACAATAAATTACAAGGACCTACAAGGGAAGAGCAGCAAGCAGAGAGCAGCGAGTGAACTTTTTTCCAACTGGCATAAAAATGTTCATTTTGCCTAAGAACTTTTTGCGAGCGGCGCGAGCTATTTTTAATAATTATTATGAGAGTGGATGCCGGGATGGCCATGGAACTGTCAGTCTATCAACGTGTTGCTAGGCTCCGCCATTGTCCTGGCAGCGGGGGTAGCAGCTCCGCAATGTTTACGTTATCTCATTTAACACTTGAAAACTTTTCCACCAGAGAGATACTCTCTCACCCGCACTCACATGGCATGGCTGTTTGCTCTGTCTGTCTGGCTTTGAGCTCTGAGCTCCAAGTGGCTCCGAGTGGCATCCCCATGCACCTCCTGCTCCTGTCTGGCCTCGCATTTGCACATTAACAGTGTGAAAAATTATGATTGAGCCATAAAACAGTCAGCTGCGTCGGCTGCTCCACCCACCAGGTTTACTTAGGTCTCGACTCCCCAAGGACTTGTCACATGTGTGTGCGAGGGAGTCCCATCTGCCGGGGAGAAAGTTTCCTTCTTTCTTTCTTACATTTTTAGTCTTTTTCCTTTTTTGGGTGCACAGCAGAGACAAAGGGAAATTCTCACATTGTCCCGCTTCCGCTGCCTGCATTGAGAGCCAGCTCCTTGGCAGGACACTTTCCATTTTCCAGCTCTGCTTGAGCAAACACAGTTAACCGGGCAACGCTTGTACCCCGAAGGAGTAGCAATTAAGGAGCAGAGCTACCTACAATTATCTCCATTGTTTTTCTTCCTTTCTTCCTCAGAAAAAGAATGAGAGAGAAATCATAACAATGGCTATACCCTCTTGTCATCTTAATTTTTCAATTAACATGGTTTTACCAGTGGCTTATATTGATATAGAATGGATATAGGTAATCCTTGAGGGGTTTTAGAAGCAAAAGAGATATGGTACCATGTAAGAAAGTATTCATTTAAATTCCTTAAAGCATGCTGCCACTTTTTGTATATATTTCAAATAAAACTCTTGCTGTAAACACCATGTTATAAATTGTATAAAACATATAATACCCCACAAAAGTCATGTATATAAGTCACAAAAGAGTGCCCCCTTTCAATATGAAATTGATGTCCAAATGCGATGATATTTTACCCCCAAAGTATACACTCCTGTGTGTGTTTGTGTCACCTTCATGTACGATTTCAATAATGAATGAGCCGAGTCTGGCGGAGTCGCTCCAATTGACTTGGCCCCGTCCATTAATAATCCGCATGGCATATAAATCAATCATGCGACAAGCTGATAAACATCCAACAGTATACAAATATGTATACGAGTGGTTAAGATAGTGTGTGTGTGTGTGGCTTATGAGTGTGTTGGTAACTTTGTGTGTGTATTGGTGTTTACACTGAAACACGTAAACATTCGCTGGCCAGCGCCACGAACGTGTCGAATAATTCGGGCTTCTTGTGTGTCTGCAGGAAAGCATTTGGATTTTATTGGATTTTATGCCACTCTGCGGAGGAGCAGCTGCCATCTATTTTTAGTTATCCGCCCGTAACTGCGCAACAGTTGGAGCTGAGTCGAAGCATCTATTTATAGTCTAGGCCCGGAGAGCAGCAGCTGCCGGAGAGCTTTGCTGGAGAGCGACAGTTGGATTTGGGATAATTCCGCTTTTGCATGGACATGAAGCGCTCTTAAGCCTTCCGAGTAAATATAAACAAACAGGAGATATGCAGGTGGAATTCGATTTTAATCTCTGAAACACTTTGCTCAGGAAAGCTTAATCATGTTTATATTTTTGCTGACACAGATAATTGACTGAAATGACAGACTTTTCTGTTTTTAACTCGTCGGGAATATCATATCACTCATACGTCATGTTGACGCAGCTAGCAAGCATTTGCACTTTTAAAAGTCAAACTAGGAGAGCTCAAAAAGTATATAGAAACTAAAACATTTATATATTTTTACATTCAAGTCGTCATTCCTTCTGAATGCATTCAGTTGCCAGAATCCCCTTTTAATTCGCATAAAACACATGTGTGCAACCTTAGTTTTTCAGCATTAAAACTGTAAAAGCCTTTTGATAATTCCTAGAAATGTGCTTTTCTGAGATTTCCTTTAGTCATAATTTTCCAGGAATAATGTAACTCTTGTGAGCATTTCTCTAAATTTGTAAAACAAATCTCAATTATAGTTGGGCCTTGACAACTCTTGACTTTTGCCGGGATACTCTTCTACGAGGAATTTCCATTCAGCTGCCAAGTATGCCACGGTTAATAAACAAACCTCTTCGTCCTGTGTAGGTTGACAAATCTGATCCTTTACAAGGAGGAGGAACATTTCGCTGCCATTCTTTGGCTGTTTGTGTTGTGCTGCATCAAAATGCCAGAGAAGCGGGTTCTTAGTCCTCTCCACTTGGCTATAATATGCAAGGCTTTCCTGTCTCTGTCCTCTGTTCCTGTTCCTGCAATGCTTCTTTGCATTTCAAATGTCTAGAATGGAGCCTTAGAGCTGCCTGGGCTTTAAGTGCTGCCGTCTCCCCATTCAGCCAGCTGTTCCAGGCTTTTACTCCCACTCCCACTCTCGCTCTCTCCTTGCCTGTCCTTAACCCATTTCATCGTCCTCTTAGACTCCTTTCATTTCTCCCATTTCTCTTTTTCCTTGGTGCGCACAATTACACAACAACAATAAAAAAGGTAGCCGTAATCAGAAAAACGTAAAAATTCTACAAGCAGGTAACGAAAATATTTGAAATTGCTTTTTGCTTTTGCCACCCTTCATTCCTTGTCCTGGCATTCCGTCTGCCTAATGGCGTATATTTTAGGCAAGCCCGGCTGCCTCAGGACTCGGTGTTTCGGTTTCGGTTTCGGTTTCTGTTTCGTCTTGTTTTATTTATTTTTTTGCCGCCTGTCGCTTCCTCAATCTTAACGATGTCGAGGACACATCTTGGTTGACATTTTTTGTTTTGCTGGAACGCCGGGGAACCAGTGCCTTGATAAGGTTAATTGCCCATTCATGCAACATACCCTTCATAACCCAATGGGCATGCTAATAACTCCTTCCAGGAGCCACTCTGCCATGGCAGTAGCAACTTTGAGGGTATCCTTGAGTCGTTGTGGAGCAGGTAATGCTTCTAGCTTATTGTGTGTCTGTGCCGAAGATATTTCGCAGTCTTTTGCCTGTCGCACATATCGAATTCTGATTTGACGCTCATCGACAGCGACATAACACAAATATTTTGGCACACACAGCAGGCGACACAACATTTTGCGACAGTTTTGCCAGAGGTCATCGGAAATGGGGAGCAAGAGCAGGAGCAGGAGCAGGTGCAGGAGGAGTGCCAGGACATCGATACATGAATATAGAGCTTATGAAGGATACTTATTGTCGCATATTAGAATATGAATTGAATACCCAATGTAAGTGAGCCCGTTGACATGGCAACCTAGCCCCTCTAGAGTTTCCGGAGTCTCAATAGTTCAGTGAGTGCTCAAGGGACCAGCAGTGCCGCCCCCGCTTAAGGGTTTTCCCCAATTTAACAAAGCCAAATGAGATCGCATTACTAATGCTTTTCATGCAACATGAATGTCCAGGCTAAGGAAATTTAATATTGCCTGGCAAGACCCTTCCAATTACGATTCAAATTAAGGTAAATTAAGGGTTTTTAATTCAGCTTGATTTGTGGAGATGATTAAATTTAATGTTAATAAATTTGTACTTTTGAATTTAGAGTGTTGATCCTGTTTTGTTTTTACAATCAAATTATCTATAATTTATCCAATTTAATTGGAACTTAGAAGCTTGAAAGTTCCCAATTATTTGTCACAAATGTAATCCTTTCTCAAGATTTGATAGAATTACCCAAAATACAAAGCAAACTTCATATTCCTTTTCATTTTGTATAATTTTAGAGAACTTACTTTTAACAAAAGTCAAATAAATGGTTATGAATATTTGATGTAATACAAAAGTTGTTAGCATTTCCTTTGAAAACATATCCTCTTAAATTACTAAAGAATCTGTCAGTTGTTCATCGAGTTTTGCCTTCAAATGTCTGTTTCTCTTGAATTTAAAATATACAAAATAATATAAATCTAGCTTTTACAACCATAAATTTCTGTATTTGTTTTTGGTCGGCTCACCCAAACTCATTTTTCTAACCATTCTGACCACAGAAACCACAAAAAACATAATACATAAAACAAAAGAGGCGTATGTCCAAAACAATTGGCGAGTCCGCAGGAAAAAAGGAATTGCTTAACAAGAATAAACTAAAAATAATTATGAATAGCAAAAGTTGGTGTGGGTTGTCGTCAACAATAAACATTTCAGTTGCAATTATCGTTGCCGCTTTTGTTGAGTGAAATTGAATGACAAGTTGTTTTTTATTTATTTCTTACCTTTTTTTCTGTTTAACCTTTATGCAAAATAGCAGCGAAAAAGGCAAAAGTCACAGTGAAAGCGAGTGGTTTTAATGAAATGCCCACAAAAGTCTTTGAAGTCCTGCGTCCACATTCAATTGGTGAGCGTTCGGGAACGGATGAGTTGGGTGGGATTGGGCGTTGCCAGGACGCGGCAATAAAGCACACAAGTGCCGAACGAGGAACGGGAAATGCCGCGGCAAACGGAAGCAAAATGGAAATTATGATAAGAAGTTCGGACAGTCATTAAAATGGAACTGGCACACTGGCATTATGTAGTCGCTGGGAAAAATAAAAAGCAAACTGTGAGAACAAAACTGCGCATCCCTGGAGGCGCTGAAAAAGGGGTCTGGCGCAAAAATATGTCTCGATGTTAAGTGCTTCATTTAATTAACAAAGTTGACATGAAAGCCGCCTGGTTCTGGTTCTGGTTCCTGGCCCGGCCCCAAACCGTTGTCATCCCGCACATTTCATTTGTTCGTTTCGCTCTTTAAAGATACCCTAACTAATGGACAGAGTCTGCACCTTGACAAGGGATGTTTGCCTGGCCTTGTAGATTGTTTTCTTCCAGCTTTACGGATTACTTTTTCAATTGATTCGAGCACTTTGCCAGAATATTTATCATTTCCAAGGGTATCCCAAGAAGAAAGAAAGAAAAGCCTTTTAATTCGGGGATCTCCTCCTCATTTCACTCTTCCCTTTTATCTGTTCGCTCCACTTTTCTTGTCTCCTAATTGTTTGTCTTTTGTAATGGAGGCGGCACAACAGATGGCACCACTCATACGCCAGGTGGGCCGCCAGGGAATACTTTGGTTAATTTGATTCGGAATTTGCATTCTGATGGCAGGATGCACGTGCCCGAAGGTACGGGTGTGTTTGCTGTTGACACGGATTTAGCATAAATTTAATTAGAGAAAAAACCGAACCGAATGCGGAGTTGAGTTTTAATTAACTGTGGATATACCGCACACAATATTCCCATGCCCTGCCTCCCGCCTGTTGCTGCTTTTGTTTACTTTTATCAGCATATGTGCGGCAGAGTACATTTGTTATCCTATTTCCCCCCTTCCCCCGCCACAACCGCAGTTCAAAGGCCATAAAAACAACAGCTGCAGATTTCGCACAGACACAAATGATATAAGGCAGCAAATTGCACGGCACATTTCACATATAATACGCATAATACTCGTCGTATACGTGGCCATAATAGTTTGCCCCGATAAAGCGGCGGTCATTAAAGTCGCCCGGGGCCCGATGCCATCAAAGCCGCACATCAGATATCAGTCGGAGAGCTCACCATGTTTGTTTGCCATGATTAAAGAAAATACGCATTACGTATACGCCGCGGAGGCCTCGACGTTGCCGGGATTTATAGTAATAAATGCATCGGTGGCCGGGAGCGACCATAAATATTGATTCACAAAAATTGCATGAATACTTTATGGGCGAACATAATAATAATAAAACAGATTTTGCTTCAACCGAACCGAGTCGCGTTTTGTTTGATGTTATTAGCCACGAATCATATTTTCAGCTGGACACTCAGGTGTTAATAATGTATCGCACATACGTCTGCTGGCCATGAATAATAATTCAGAGCGAGTGTGTCTGTGTTGAATTTAAAGGCTTTAAATAAATAACGAGGACTGGCATTAATTATTAAAAAGCCATGAATGCCTTGCTTATCTTTAATTGTCATTGGCAGGTGACTGTCGATTTTGTAACGATTTTCTAGAGTGTTTTTATATATTTAGAATGGATTCAAGGACTCACCTGCTGGCCTGCTAGAAAAGGACCTCTCCTGCTGGTGCTCTCGAGTGTTCTCCTTTAACTTTTATGGCTGCATAAATTGACACGAGACTGAGACTTGACCAGAGCTTGAAATTCTGATGCAAATTGCGACGGGAAGTGCTCCTCCTTTTGGGTTTTTATTTTTTCCGTTGAATTTTTATTTTTTTTTATTCTGCTTTGTCCTCTATGCGGATATTTTCATGATATTTATTTTAGCATAATTTTGGGCTGTGCACTTTTCGTTTCTCGTTTCGCCGAATTTCGCTTTCCGTTTTCCGTTTCAACTTGAACAAAACATTCAGAAGCATATTTAATGGGGCATGACCAAGGCTGAGATCGTAAAATAAATGGTTATATTCTGTGGCCCCGAGTGCAGTGTGCTGTGTAGTGTCCTCTGTCGGGTGTTGGTGTCCGGTTCCCTATGCCATCCTCAGACCCATATACGATGTGGTGTTCTGTGCTGTGCTGTGCTGGTGTATCCTATGTGCAACAGTTGTCGCGGGGCAGGGAGCTACGAGAAGGAAATGGGAATGGTTTCGGGCAAATGGATTTTTATTTTATCGCCTGGCAATAAAAAGCGAAACTGCAGACCGCGCAACAGTTTGCAATTATGTGCAAATGCAGCGTGACATGGATGGGCGGATCCTCTTCCTTTATCCTTGGTCCTGCATGCAATTTGGCTTTAATTGTTTTGCTGCACCTCTCCGCCGTTTAATTCAATTCAATTTGTTTTAGTTTTGGTCGAGTTTACATTTCGTTTCGTTTCATTTCACTTGGCACCCGCGCACTCACTGCCGCACTCCCGAATTGGTGGGTTCGGTTAGTCCTTTTGGATGGCTCTGGAGGATATTTGGGAGTCCCCGACGACTGTCTGCTCCTCGGCTCCTGACTGCTGACGGCTGACGGCTTCCTCCGCTGCTTGAATGAGAGAGAGCTACTACCTCCAGCGACGCCTGCCAACAGCGAACTGAGCTGCTCCAGTTTCGCGTTTCACCTTATAAGCCGTGCATCCATCGCACTGTTGCTGCTCCTGCTGCTCCTGTGACTGTGACTGTGCTATCCTTAAACGCGAGTCCTGCTTGGCTTCCAGCCAGCCTTCAGTCCTTTGATAAGAGCCTGTAATGGTGTGCGTGTGTGCCGGAGAGCCGAAGAGAGAGAAATTGTTTGTGAAAGCTTCTCGAGAGAGACAGAGAGAGGTCAGTGCGATGTTTTCCTCGTCGGGTTTCTCTCGAACAAAGCTCGGTGTGGAGTTGGTCCGTTGGCCATATTTGAATTTCAAATTTAATGGTTTCACAATTGGAAAATCATGTTTTATGCAGAGTTTAAAAATGTATTTGGTAACTATTTCAATGTAGGGTATAAATTAAATGCAAAGAAAAGAGGATACAAAAAAGAACGCAGTAAAATAACTATGTTTTCTAGCTAAACATAAACTATATAAAATTATTATAAAAATGTTCTAACTTGATTGCTATTTTATTTATATTTTTCTACTTAACTCTTTACCTTACTATTTAGTAAGTAAACCTATCTATCAATTAATTATATAATATATATATATAAATACATATATAATATTAATCTCTGTACCTTACTGTTTTGTAAGTTGACTTATCTATCAAGGATAGCAAAATACTAACCTTATTTCAATCTCTGTGTAATTTTCTTAAAAAAAAAACACAAAATTTATAAATATTTTTATAAAACCTATTATATATTAAAATTCCTAATGCCGAAGTTCTCAGATCTATAATATATATAATTTATAGGTTCGACAATAACTCCTTTACTGCGTTACAAGCTTCTTTCTAAAACTATGTTACCTTGTAAATGTTAAGCAAATCAAATTAAGCACATTCACCAATTATATATTACTTTTAATAAAGTTGTAACTTAACTTACAACTTTCTGAATTAATTTCCTTGCCTTTAACATTTATATTTTCCCGCATAATATAAATATTTAAACTTCCCAGTAAACATAGAATTATCCCTTCCGGTTCTATGCTTCCATGCTTGTTGATTTGGGTTTGCCATGAATGAACTTCCTCCTGTTGCATATGTTTTTTGTGGCCAAAGAGGAAAGGGGTGGTGAGGCTTGGCCTAGAAAGATAACATAGAACGCCCGGTGGGCCCTTCCCTCCCCTCCTTCCCGCCATGAAGTTCAAGATGAAGGTTAGCTCCAAAAACTCGAAAAGCTGCCGGAAAAGCTTTCCCGCTCTCTTTCTCTCTCTCATTTTCTCTTCGGAGCTCTTGGCACTCTCTCGCCTGTTGACTCTTGTTGCTCCTGTTCGCTCCTCCGCTTCGATTTGTTTTGTTTCCTTTTTGTTTTCCACCATGGCGCCCCAAAAATTATGATGAGCTCCATCAAGCGACGGCGCTTAGCGCGCGCTGGCTTCCTTCCTGCGCTTTGGCCACTCACCACCCACCAAGGACCACCTTGAGCCACCCAACACCACCCACCTGCCCACGCAAAATCCTCACCACTCACATCCTTAACCGCTTAAAGATTACAAACAAGAAAAAATGTAAATGGAAAAATGTTTGACTTAAAGAGAAAGCTAAGGCTTTCTAAGGACTTTCTAACGAAGGTTGAGGTGGCAATTTATTTATTTTTACTAATTTTTTATTAGTAAAAGTTTCTGTAATAAATATTCTCAATGTTTGTCAATGTTTTCAATAATTTCCTATATAATTATTTTCAGTTGTTCATTAATGTTTTTTATAAAAGATATTCCTGATTAAAGACATTTCAAGTGATATAAGTACTTCTTATTTGTTTACATTCTGTTCTAATTACAAATCTAAATAATTCCCCAATTTTTGCCCAAGTGCACCTTAGCTTTTCCAGCTTTCTGTGGGCTGCCCAAAATCTGAATCCGTGCGGAACGTAACAGAACAGAACGGCAGCAGGACCCGGAACCCCGCCTCTTGCCCGGTGACCCAATTTCATGCCTCCACGTACACGGCGCTCAGCAACGGAGACAGGCAACTACGCCATATACGCCGTGTCCTGGTGGCAGCAGCATCGGCAAGCAGCAACAGCAGCATCAACATCGACAGCGTGTCCGGGGATTGAAGGCATGTGCCTGCCGTGCCCACAGATTTGCAGTCATACCTTCCGCCTGATTGGCCTGGGACTTTGGCATTTGCGGACCTGGGTGCGGATGGCTGGAGGTGCGAATGCGACACATTTTTGCATCCTGCATTGTTGGCAGTAGGCATCAGATGATTGATTGCCGAAGGGCAAACAACAGGATCTGGTGCTGCCACCACTTTTTGCTGCCCCTCGAAATTAAGCGGCTTAAATAAGCGACAATATCAAGTGGAGGTGAACAGTGAGGCCCTGCCACAGGATGGGTTGTGATGGGGGAGGGATGGATGGAGAGCCTCCAAGTACGCCGTAACTAACTATTCTCGTTGCTCTCTTGGACTGTGAAAATGATAAAAGTTTTGTGCGTCTCTCCTCTACATAGCTTCCCTGCTATCTTTTCTTAATTTGAGTTGGGCCAAAGCAGCCAAAGTTGTTCGCTGTCAATGATGTGAACTTTTGAACTTTGATTGGTTGCCTCACACACACAGGCAGGGCGGAAAGAGAGGGCCATAATCACGCACACTGAGATCTGAGAGGGAACAAGAATTGGAGCCACTATACCTTCAAGCCCTTTAATTTAAGGCAGCAGTTTCAAGTGCAAAATCGGGAAATAAAACAAATTTAATTATAAGCTTACTTACATCACTGAACCAACTGAAATGTGCAACTTAAAGTGAGATTCTACAACTAACATACCTCTCCTTTAAGGTTTCGTCTACAAATTCCTTCTACCAAATTGAATGCATTGCTGAAGAGTCCGAACAATAGGGAATTTATACACAATAAGACAAGACAAAACGTTGCCCGATTAAAAGGGCCAAGTAAGCAGGCGAAATTGCTTAAATACCCCGAGCCACTTGAATGGAATGCCAATGATATTCTTCCTGCTCTGCTCCACTCTGGAAAATGCATTTCCCAGCTTCATTAGGCTGCTGCTGCTCCAGGTGCGTCGTAGCTACCTAATCCCAGAGCTGCACTCGTAAGCCCCCGAGATAAGCCCGCACCCAGGACGGCTTTAGCCGGAATGTAAGGAGGAGCATGGCGTTGGACGAGGTAAATGCAAATGAAATGGGGATCCGGGGAAATGCCAAAAGCCTGCACTCGAAATGTCAGTTATTTTTAGTCCAACCAAGTCAACCGATACAAATCACTTTCGCTAATTATGCCCCTCGTACCCAAGTTCGGTTATCTGAGGACCGGCCATCGGACACGCAGAAAAGTACGGCGAAAGTCAAGGGTGAAACTGAGACTACGAAGCAGCTGGTCACGACGCAAAGTTCGACATGTTTTTCCACGTAATCGAGGAGCGCACAGCTGCACAAAAATCCGTCTGTTTTCTGGGAAAATAGTGTAAATGGGAATAAAATATGGGAATTCCTGGAATGCCAGGACATGCCGGGATATTATGGTATCAATTTTTCAAGTCCTTCACGGTACCATCTCTCCTCTCAAAATAAATAAGAGAGACAAAAAGCTTAGCACACATTTGCGCTCCACACGTTGCGACAATTTTTCGGCTGGCCAAGATAAAGTGCGGCGATAGTAGACGACTCACCAATGTCCACCCAGCCATGTCTGGCCCAGTGGCCACTCCCACCGCCAACCCGACGCGTCAGTGTTTTTGGGTGAACCACTCGACGTCCGAGTTTGCTGGGAGTGCCATCGCATTTCTGCCACCTGAGGTCACGACAGTGTCGACCGCGTCGACCGTCTGTGGCTTAGTTTAATTAAAGTTCTCTTGAAAATTCGACGTTCGCATTATGGCTCTATTTGCCGGCCTGTCTGGCTACCTGTCAGCCGAAACGCTGGGAATTGAGTAATTTATTTTACCCAGGCAGCTGCAGCAGCAAATTGTGCACACGTGGCGTATGCGTGTTGCGAGTGCTTTAATTGTTTGTCCTGCATCGCTTGCAATTTTGCCTTTTGCGCTTCACTTTCATTTTGCAGAGCATTTATTTATATTTTTTATTACACCAAAGTTGCCCACATTGTCTGCTCTTTTTTGTGTCGCCCTCCCGTTGTCTGCAAAGTTTTGTCACCTAAATCATTTAGCCGAATATTGCCGGGGCCGTAAAGCAGACAACATTAAACGAAGTGCCAGGTAAGCACCGTCACGAACCGCAGAGCAATTGTTAAAACTCAGGTCCTGCATATTGCAGGGAAGGGAGCTATAAAGCTGGTTATACTTTTAAGTCGGGGTCGTGAAAATATTGCAATTCGCCGCTTAAAAGTAGGGCTTTTAAAGATGTCTGCAAAGGTGATTATTCGTAAATTATATTCAAGTCTTGAAAGGTAAGCAGATGGGGTATTTTTAGTTTAGTGTTATGTTAATTAAGAACTTAATACATTTATATTTATATAAGATATAAACTACAAATTCGACTAGTTTCATTCATTTATTTAACAATAGGAATGTAAAGGCAGTCATTAAATGCATTTCTACTATTTTTAAATGTGTCTCCTTCCACCTATTAAAGAGTCTTATACTTCAAAAGTACATCTAATATTATTTAAATTTTATACTTCTAACTTTATGTTATTTTTGTGTCCAAAAGTTACACATTTATTATATTTTTAAGTACGGTTAAACTCCTTAAATTCCAGTTCCCCAAATGCCGTGAGGTTTTGTGAACATTTTCAGTTCCCAAAAAATTGGACACACCAAAATCGGATCCATCAAGGTCACCACAGAGCTCCTTTCGCTGTCTTGTTGGCCTGCGAAAATGTTTTGACTCCTTTCCCCCTGAAGCTCCCGCCACAAAACCCCACCTGGCGGCTCTCCATCTCCGCCGTGGTGGTCCATCGATTCGCTGGCTTGGCAGTTTACAAGCCACACCGCACCGCGCACTCTGTGCACACATTTCGAGGCTGTTTTCGCTCATTTACCAATTTGCTGGGGCTCCGTTGGCCCCATCGGTTGCGTGTGGCGTCTATTACCCACTCCCGTGGCCATCGATGATCGATGCGTCGGCGGTGGCGTCCAGGAATTATGACTGGCGATAGCAGCAACACGCACAGGCTCGCCTAGCCGGTGGGTGTCCTTGTCCTTCGTGCTGTCCAGAATGTCTTGCATGGAAATTGGTAATATTCACTCAATTTATTGACTAATTGCATTTACACTAGCTAATGAAAACGCTCAAATGCCAAATAAAATGGCGAATTTATCAAATTCTCTCACGCGGCCAACGGGGCGCATGAGTAATGGCAAATCAACGTCTGAATATTTGAAATGCTAATTTATAAAATGGCCTCCGCTGATTCGGCAACGATAAACAGTGGGTCGAAGGCACCGCCCAGGTGAGCCTGCTGTTGGTTATTAAGCATTAGGTGTGAAGGTGTAATTTACGCGGAGATAAATGGAAAACTCGTTAGGCTTTCGGGTTCTCTCGCCCAGTTTAGTTTTTTGTCACGATTTTTGCTGCTTTCCCAACTTGTGGTCTGTCAAATGAATGTCTGCAAGTTTGTGGTGTGGTCAGGACGAGCCCCATCTTACCTGTCGCCCAATCTGCAGGTGACAGGCGGTAGGAGGCAGACGAATGCAAGCCAGGAGGAGGCAGGACTCCTTGAGACTGCCGGCAACTTTCCAATTAGGAGGCTATAAAAAGTTTCCCCAGCTGCCTGCTAAATAATTCAATTGTTTTGCCATGTCCGCCGGGCTATCAGCAGCTTGTTTTTGACTTTTGAAGAGCCTTTGTTATTGCACACTACATAATAATATTTTATGCACTTGCAGCTTGCCTAATTAGTGTGAATTCAAGAAGCTCTCCCTTTGGCCAACTTTCATTTGTTGGCTGGCTGGCCAGTTGTTAGTTGTTCTTTGGCCACGTCGGCATTTAAGTTGTTCTCTCCACTGGCACACAAGTCAGGACTTTAATGAATATAATGATGCTCTAGCGTAGTTTATTATTTATTTTCTATTACAAAATGGTAAAATATTTGTTTTTATTTAAGTTTAAAGTTAAATGGAGTTCAATTGGTTTCTTTGTTTGTTGAACTTGTCCTTCAATTTGTTTTGTTATTTTTCTGCCTGTGTGATTAGCCTGGTCTCGGCTAAGGGCAGCTAATTAGAAAAAGAGGGTCCTCATAGGGAGAGGACATGCAGGGAGGATTTCCTGCACATTATGCTTTCTGTTTACCTCCTGCGATAGGGAGACACAAACATCAGATGAAGGTTGTTTGCAGCTCGCATAATCAAGGACGGCTGGGGGGAAGCGAAATGGCAAACACGGAAACAACTTGTTGCAACTACAAGCAACGAACAAAGTGTGTACCAGAGAACTGCAGCAAGCCACCGCACCCATGGGTGCACCCGCTAAATACCGGGTGTCTCAGGCACCGGGTGTCTCTTGACACCCAACTCGCGGCACCCGGGTGTTTTTCGGCACCCGCACATTTTTTGTTATTGCCGGCAGGGTGTGAGTGAATGTCTTGCAAGAACGTTTCGGGTGTTGCCACACACAAGTACCGATCGGTCGCAGGTCATTTTTTGTGTACACTCATTTATGACGGGTGGCAGGCAAGGGTGAAAGAGAACACGCAAAATATTTTTTTGTTGCTTCTTTGGTGTAGGTCATAAATGGGTTTCTTTCCCTTACACTGATAAAAAAAAAGTCTTCTATTAAGATTTTGTGCATTCTTAAATTAAAATCTTCATATTAGACCAAAAATCTTAATATAATAATGAAAATTCTGGAAATACAAATTTTTAGACTTCATTCAAATAAAAAAAAAAATTTTTTTAATTTTTGTTTTAATCTTAATATAAGAGCAAAATATGTCTGCGCTTCAATTGTAACCAAAAACCAAAAACCAAAAAAAAAAAAAAAATTGCCAAAAGTCTTAAAATTTTTTATCGGTGTAACCCTTTTTACGTATTTGTTTTTTTTTATTCTTTGCCTGCTCTGAAAACCGTTAGAAGTGCGAGTGCGGTCGGCACCCGATCGCTCAAGTAAAAACACACAAGGCGATGACGTCATAGACACCCGGGTGTCGCCAAAACACCCGGGTCAAATATG